>VTGB01000059.1:0-243743 GCA_013403855.1 Calonectria honghensis
GGGGGGGTGGTAGGGTTTCATGCCTATTCATGCCTTGGCCATACGTCACCATCCCTGTGGCCGGTCAGGTAACCCTTGCCTAGCTGACGACGATCGTTTTTTAAGACACCAGACGGCATGTGCCTGTTCCATAGCGAGCCGCCTGTTATATCGCCCGAATGCTGGGCCATGCCATGTACGAGGATAGGGTCGACCTCGCAGCACCCCCATCCGTTGGCCCTGGCTCCAAAACATGTATTAGCACTCATGCCGCCGGCACCAGAATGATACAACAGCAGAAGGAAGGTTATGCAGACCAACTAAGTGGCGGTGATGAGAAATCAATCAAGATCCATCCTTCTGTTCCTTTTTCCAGAGCAAGAGACATGTATCATGCGTGCTTTTCGCTACGGCACAACAACCACGCGCATGACTGGGGATCAAAGGATCAAACGTAAACAAGTAAATAAATATCATTCAGCACACTCGCCTGAGGGATAGATGGCCGCTCATCTTCTCATGTCCCCCCGTCACTGTCTAATAACAGTGGTGAACGCGGCCCTCTAAAGTAGAAACAAGAACAACAGACCCAAACCACCCTCCGATAATCCAGCGAATCCCTAATGCACATGTCAACATGTCCAAACCCAGCCTTGCCGGACCGCAAGGAGGGGAATTAAGAAAGAGATTCCCATCATGACTTGCTTACTCCAAAGATTGGGGCCCCAATGACTCGGCAAGCAGCCCTCTGATCCATCCATCTGCCCACACCCCCTTAGAAGCCAGAACTAGGAAAAACACAAAAGCCAAGCGCCGCCATGTGATCTAAAAACCACAGTCATAATCGTCTGAAAGCATGCTCTCGCATGCCCTCCCATGCTATCCGTCCCGAGAAACTGGAAATCCCATGTCCTTGCTAGGGCCAACAGACTGCACCATGGTGCGCCCCTAGCGCCCTTGGGTCGTCTCGCTGGCTTACCGCACCCAGCCAATCCTGCACCTCACGCCCATGTTGACCTTTGCCCCTTCCCTATGAGCTTTCGACTTGGTCTCATTGCAATGCCTGAAAGACCCGAGGACCTCGATCTTGGCACGCAACTTTTGCCGGATCGCGTTGGTCGTCTGGCTGGTACGGGAAAGCATACCGCCCTACAGTGTGGGAGGAGACCACAATAGAAGAGTTGCTTCCAAAGAATGAAAAGAATTAAGGATACCGGCAGTTCTTGCTTGCACAGAAGCTTCTCTAACCACGTACCTCTTGAGGCTCCTTGGGCTTTTTTTTTCTAATGTTTTTTGTCATTTTTTTTCGATTTCTTTTTTTTTTTAACAGATCGTGTTGTTATGGGTTCCAATCAGCCAAATATTGGTGTCAGTCGCAACTAGGCAAGGTGCCAGTAGGTGCAGCTTCGTGGCGCCCGGGGGATCGCCCCTAGTCTAGGGCTTAGAGGGACATATTAGCACTCCATTCATAGGACTCATTGTCAATCATCCCGAAGTGGTGTCCGCTATCTCCGCCCACAGCGGCCGGGGGGTCAGGCGGCGGGGCAACACTGCGGTACTCGCCATGGTAGACGCCTGTCACATCGCTCGCTCCATAAGGAAATTCGCCATGCAAGGGTCCCGCGTGGAGCGAACCCTGGTCATCGTCCACGAGAGCGTATGTGGCGCCATGGGCGTAAGGATCAAGGCTCGGCTCCGGGAGCATAGCAGAAGACGAGTCCGGGGTCGATGTTCCCGGCGTTGGCATTCCCGGCGTTGATGGCAAAGAGCCTGACTCCGGGTTGACCGTCACTTGTGGTGGTGTCTCGAGTTCGGGGACCACCGTGTGGTCACTGCCATATTGGGGGCCATACATGCTGGGGGCGGCATGCATTGGCGGCCAGATGGGTTGAGGCCCAACGGGCATGGCGGATGACATGCGAGGTCCTTGGCTATAACGGCGACGCAGTCTGGCTCTGATGGCCGCGCAGCTGCCCCTGCGTCTGGACATGGTCCTGGCGGGAACTTGGTTACTGTCGTGATGGTAGTCATGTCGGGAGCCATGAGATGTGGCACCGCCCTCGCGCTCGCTGCCATTTCGTGGCTGGTGATCCTTGCGGTATCGGGTAGTGCTCTCCACCCCATCTATGATTGCCCAGTCTTCCAGCGTCCACTCGGTCGATCTCTTGGAGCCATGGGAACGGGAACCGGGTGATGGGGTCGGTCTCTCGTTGACAAAGAGGAAGGGCGACGGGGTCTCCCCTTCCTCCACTCTCAGTCTGTCATTCTCCAGCTTCTCCTCCAGCTTCAGGAACGCCTGCAGGGCACTACTGTTAGCTCCAGATGTTATCGACGCCCTCGTGTGTGGTTATGTGTTTTGATCTCGTCTTGCCCCGTACTCATAACAAGGAAGACAAACCAAGGAAGCACGCAGAATGGGTTTGAGACAGGCAAAGCTTACCTTGTTCATGCTCAGATTGTGCCTGATGCTGTTTTGCCAACCCTTGCCTTCACCATTCGCTTTGTCAGTGTTCTCACGGAACCATTGGTATATGTCTTGCAGCGACATGCAGTAGTCGGGCCGGCTCATGAGGGCGCGGTAGATGAGTTGAGCATACGGTTCATCCCCCCTGGGATGCTGTGAAGGGCCGTTGGCTTCTCTGGAAGAGGATCTAATCAGTCTTCTTGGTTGGTTTCCAGATAGAATTTGGTTGCCGCTGGGGATTAGCATATAGGCTGGACCTTCCAAGCTTGTGTCGACAGGAGACGCCGTTCCAGGGGATGGCTCGGCTCTGTAGTCATGGACGGTTGAAGGGGGCGGGTCCAGGGGCATGCCGTGGACATCAGCTTCGAAGGACTGGCTGAAATTACCATTGTGAGATGTAAAGGACCGAAACACGTGGTTCGGGGGACTGGCCGTCCCTGCTGGGGTGTAAATCTGGAGGCTCGTTGACGAGTCCTGTTGGGTCTGCAGCGCGAATGGGTCCGTTGGTTGCTGGGAAGTACGGTGCGGGGACGGCCACATTGTTGGTGAGACGGGTGAAGCGCTGTATCTAGTCTGGCTACCGCCGTAGTTCGGAGAGCTGTGGTGGGAATAGTTGTCAGAGTTGTCCAGCCCTGGTGGAGGAGACGCCCCGGCCTGGAAGTTTATCTGGTGGTACTGGGGGTCCGAGGTCAAGGAGGCGAATGTGCCTGAGTTGTAAACCGAAAACGAGTCGTGTTGGTGGTGATGATACAAGGCGGGAGTCGGAGCTTCCAGCGAAGATGGCGACTGGTTTTGGGCCACAGGCGATGGGGGATAGTATGCCTCCATGCCTGCCAGCTCTGGCACGCAACTCGATTGCTGTTCGGCTTCGAACGCCATAGACACGGTGTAGCTGGGTGGCCGCCCACCGTCAGAGAATGGCAGCTGCATGAGTTGGAGTAAAGGCAAGATGGTTGCCGCTGCAGCACAGAGAAGTTCGAATAGAGTCGTAGTGTGATGGCAATAGCGGAAGCTTGGTTCCAGCAACGAGAGCGGTAACAAGAGCCAAGACAAGGAGGAGGTAGATGAAAGAAACTTGGAGCGCGGAGGGAGAAGGGTGATGAAATATGGGATGGAAGAGTGGTGGGAGGAGTGCCGGGGGAGGTGACAATGGAAGAAAGGTGGTAGGTGACTGGCAGTGGCCTTGAGGTAGCGGGAAACGGCTTGTGGCTCCCGTCTCGTTTAAGCGGAAGCGGTCCGTTTGAGGTGAAGATGCGTAAGGCCAGAAATGGTTTGATCAAGAGCTGGCTGCCGAGGCTTTAAATCATTCTCAATACTATTCCCACAAGAACAAGCGGATAGTTGGGGGGTGCGCCAAGTCATTCAAACCCTCGCCGGTGGATTTAAGAGGCAACGCCACGACACACACCCCCGGCGTCGACAGCAAGAAGCCATGGGAGCCCATCCTGCAAGTTCCAGCCAGTGACGGTGCCAACCAGTTATGGTGCCAGTGCCAGTCAGTGTCAGTGCCAGTGCCAGTCAGTGTCGGTACCAGTGCAAGTATGTGTGTGCGTGTGTGTGCGTGTGCGTGCGTGCGCGCCTGTACGGCCCAGAGGCGAATGAATACATGAGAAGCCAAAGCAGGTAGAAAGGCGCAAACGAATCTCTTGCCTGTACCTCAGTCTACTGGACACACGCCCGCGGCGTTCCGTTTGGGTGTGGAGCGGCTGGGGGTCTTTTTTTAAGGTGCGCTATGGACGAAGCATGGTATGTAACTTCACAGGACCAACCTGCCCCCATGTTGGCAAATCCGCCTGTCCTCTCGCACTTATCTCGGCCCCATGGAGAGAGGCATCTAGCAGGCGTGGGGCTGAGCGGCGTCGCATCCAAGTCCTGGCACATCTCGCCAACCAGCCGCAAATTTACTTGACGGTGCTCTGGCTCGGCCGTTTCTCATGGTGACTCCGTCCAAGAGAGCACAGGCGGGAGGCAGGCTCTGGAACGGGAGCCTGCATTAGCAGGCGATACAAGACGGGATGCCAGCTAACTCTGCCTCCCGAACCCGACCGTGATTTGGCTACTATTTTTTGCCCTCCTTCACTCGCAGACGGAGTCCGCGTGGAAGCCGAGGAAGCGTCTGGCTCGAAGACTCTATTGGGCTTGGCTGGGAGTCCAACAAAGAAACATCATCACTGTGCTGCAGACCAATACTGCGGGGTCGGGCATGGAATCACACGTCGAACTCCTTGACCGACGGCTACCGACAGGGCTGAGCATCGGTGATCAAAGCCCCATCATCGGGTAGTCTATAGACAAAGTGGGCTGCCCTCATCCTATATTTTGATTGTCATAGTCTCGTGTAAAGTCATCCCCTCAGCCGCCCAACGAGAGCATGAGGAGGGTTTTAAACAGACACACCCTCATCCAACCCGCCCGTATTTGGGCACGAGGCGGAAACGTTCCAGAAGCCGGTACGGGGTCACATCCTCTTCCACTTGCCCAGTTTGAGTGTTGCGCGAGCCCCTGGGAGGCAGCGATGCCGTCTTGGTCTTCCGGATTCTGCTGTGGCAAGCTGCCCGCGCAGACGGGTACGGGTCCCAGCGTCAAGGGGGTATATCAGCCCCGTGCCGTATCAAGCAATCGGGGCATGGAAGTCTGGGGATGGTGGCACAAACGCCCTTCAGGGACTGGCTGAGCTTTTTGGGTAGTTTGGGTCAGGGCTATCAACCAAATCACACCGCAGTGCCGTCAGTAAACAGCTGTGGTTTGCAGGGCCTTGTCCCAACTTTGCCCCCCGCTCCAGGTTTCCTCCTCCACTAAAGTGATACCATATTGTTTCAACCGTATGTCATGCAGACAGATGCATGCTAGCTCGTTTATCGACAGGAAAGACAAATTAAAAATAAAATAAAAAAGAACCATAATTTTTGCTCGAGGCGGTGAGCATGCCGCAGGCCAGCCCGAGAAGTTACTTTCGATAATAGATCTACACCACACGTCAGTCCTGTGAATGAGGGCATACTTGGCTGTGCATGTGGGATATTGTGGCATACCTTCTTGAATTGGAAGTGCAGCTGCAAGATTCCCTGCTCGGCGTTGGATTAGCGAATGTGCTCGGAACATACAAAAACACAAGGAACTAATTTGAGCGTTTGGCATCTATGTGGCTGGCTGGATTTGGATGCTTTGCATGTAGTCGCCGCAACGTGGCGGCTGCGTACACCCGCAATACCACGAGAGCCATCACAACAAACGGTTTTACGTACCTTGTCGAAAGAGCTCCTGAATCCCCGATCTTTCTTGGCGCTGTAATCCCACTCTCGATCCACGATGCGAAATGCAATATCTTCATACGGAGGACCTGCAATGAATCGGATGAGGCACGTATCCTCCTCGCCGGCCACTGCAAATGATTCTCCTCGTCGCCGCCCATGTTCGCGAATGATTTTAAATGTGGGGGCCTTTGTCTTATCAATGAGCTCAGGATAAAAGATGTTAAACTTGTACCCTTGGACAACCTTAGGCGGCGGGTTGTCATGGTCATAGTGGGTCTGGTTGTATTTGTTCCAGTCATATCCCATTTGCACACGGTTAAAATAACGAGGCTTTCGTGGCCTGTACTTGTCCGACCACTGTGGATTGGAAGACCCAACAACGGCTTCCTCGCCGGTGAAGATCTCCTCATTTTCATCCACGCCTCGGGCGGCTTCACGATCGTACAAAGCTTTGGTTGCCTGCGAGAAGTCTATGTTGTCTGCCTGGGAAAAACGAGAGGTTCCACTGGGAGCGGAGTCGGCTTCGTGGTGGTCAGAAGATGAAGCAACAACCTGCTTGGATGTGTCGCCTTTGGAGGATGTGGCCAAGGATGTGACGGATGAATTCGGAATCGGTAGGCCTTTTTCAAGTGCTTCGGCTTTGGCAGGGTTTATCACCTTCAGTTGCTTGATCCGGTTGGACTTGATTGCCTCGCACACCTGATTCAATTTGGCTCGGGCTTTCCAAACCAACAGGCTTCGTAATAGTTGCTCCCAGTAATCTGTGTCGATCTCTTCGTTGGACTGAAGCTTTGACTTGATCTGCTTTTCCAATCCTTCCAGCTGCTCGTACGTCTTGGGCGCAAGGATTTTATCAATGTCATCCGAAACGCTGCTAACCACTCGTTCCTCTCGGGCCTGAGGGTTGAGCCTCGATTTTCGATCCCCGCACAATGTCTTGACAGCCTTCCAGTACTCTCGGTTCATCTTATTCGTTTCCAGTGTGTGATATGATTCAATCTCGCTTTCGAGCTCGGCGATGTCGGCGGAATCTAGCGACTTAATGACATCCACAGGCGCAGGGACATCAATCTCCAAATCGGTATCATCGTCATCCAATGCATCTCGGTCGGAGTCGATGTATCTGAGGTTGAAGGCGAGGTAGTCGATTGGCTTCGCGCGGCCCTCTCGAACTCGGATATCGGCCTTTTTCTTCGACTGCTTCAAAACGAACTTGTCTTCATCGGCCACAAACTGACGCGATTGCTCGTCTGAGGTCATGTACTTGCCAATGTTTCTGGAAGCAGGCGGCCGTGAGGACTTGGAAATTCGATTGTTGGGATCATGTCTAGGGGAGGTAACGTCCCGACGGGTGGGAGACCTACGCCCCGAGATCATTGCACGACGTCCAGGATCCATGTTTTTCTAGAGTTGGGGCAGCGAGGGTAAGTCAGTGTTGACGCGATGGAGGTGTGATGTAGGTCATCCCATCGCGAAGTGGGCACCCAAAAAACGATTGCCGCCATGCCATATCACGTGATACACCATGATGGCCAGAGCGAGTCGGTCAAGCCTTAAATAATCCCAGTCCAAAAGCGCAGGTTACGAATCAAGGCGCGAAACGAACAAGTGCCCGTATTACTCCCAATGCATCTTTTCTTTTCGCATTTAAATCTGTTGTCAATCAATACCAAAAAATGAAGTCTCAAATCCTTTATTATGAATGAAACATCTACATCTAAACGGTTGGTCAGCAAACATTTTATTTAAAAATGCTGGCGAGTACTTCCGTTAATCAATCCATGCAAACTTGGTCAATGAATAGATAGATCCCTGCCCAAAAAAAAGGAACACTGTGAATAGTGTAATAGCCAAAAAAATGGATGGCATCGTGAGACAATATTGCTCCCGGCAGGGCTTGAACCTGCGACCTTCGCATCACCAACACTTGCAAGTTGAAGTATTAGTACGAAGCTCTAACCAACTGAGCTACGGAAGCCGTCCAAAGAGCCCATTCGAGCTCGATGATTAGGTAAGCACCAAGATGCAATAAATGCCCTCGGGTGTGAAAGGAACAGCACAACCCGTCCCGTGTAAAACACAATCACACAATCAAAGGAGTGGAAGATTCAAGTGTAAATTTGGAAGCATTCTGCGGGGCTTAGAATGGTTCCATTGTTTGCTTTCTTTCCATGCCCCTTCGATACGCTAGTGATTGCATGTTTGTGCACGATCGGTTTACCATCAACGTTACAGGGAACGGCTGTCAGGCGACGTGAAGGTGATACAATCCCATTCAAACGTAACATCCAGTAGATACAAAGGCCTGATCGCAGGACACCAAGTGCCGCATTGAATTGCTTCGTCATATCATATTACTAGCAGGAAATATCCGCATCGTCACGCCTCAATTTTTGTCATGATCACCTACCCTGTACTGAAATGATGCTATTCGCTGAGAACTCATTCCTAAACTTCACTACAATCCGCTGCATGACGGCTTGTCCATTAAAATAAGCGACTTGCGCCAGCTGAGAAAATAATGGATGGGACGAGACCTCGAGACAGGGATTTTGCGGCCATTTGAGCAAGTTTATGCTGCTCCAGCTTGGTCTTAATGTGTCTGTGGCGTTTCCCCCACCCCCGCATGGTTGAAAGTCCCCTGTGTAGGCGGGTGCAAATCCTGTGGGGCGATCGGAGTCTGATGATCGTCGGCGAACCTGGCAGTGATCAAGATGGGAGGAAAAGAAGAACCAAAGTGTCATTTTTCCCTCACGACCATACATTTCATTGATGGCACCGATCTACAAGAGGATCTGCTGGTGTATTCCATCATTATGTGATGAGCAGTCTGATTTTCGTGTTGAAAGGTTACAGTCCGGGCACTTGCTGGCGGCGTTTTGACACCAGCCCCCGACGCTCCGACATCCAGTCTCGGAGCTGCACCCTGTTATGTCACGGATGCTTCACCCATCCCACGGCTGAGAAGATTGAAATTTGGCGGCTAGCGAGCCAGAATCGCTCACGCTAGTAGCCTTAGAGCCCAAGCCAAGTTAAGCTTACCCAGTCAAGCATACCCTTTGGCATCTTTGCAATGGCACACCATTGTCCGGGAGCATGTATAAAAGCAATCAGCCGCAGGGCTTTCCAGGCCCCGGAACTGCGCTCTCACATTTGCCTTCTCCGCCTGTTTCTTCCTGAAAAAAGCCCAGCCTTTGATTTTCCATTGTTCACTCAATAAGCTCGACTGTGACATCTTTACTGCAACATGATGGCTGCTACCAAGACCCTTCTCGCTCTGGCTGTTGCCAATGCCGTGACGGCTCACTTCGGCCTCGATTTCCCCGAATGGCGTGCTGACACGCTCTCCGAGGAGAACGAGTCAAAGTACAGCCAGTGGACGTTCCCCTGTACGATGCCTCTCCACCCCACCACTGATGCGTGGATACCCTGCTGACATGAACTCAATCTTAGGTGCTGGTGTTGACTATGGTGCGGGCAACGTCACCGATTGGCCGCTCGATGGCGGTGCTGTTAAGCTCGAGCTGCATCACCCATACACCTACGTCTTCATCAACCTTGGCCTTGGCGAGAATTCGACAAACTTCAACATCTCGCTGACTCCCCAGTTCTGGAACGCCACCAGCCCTGGCCAGCTGTGTGTTGAAAAGCTGGAGCTTCCCATTGACGTCAGCGATGGCGATGTCGCTACCCTGCAGGTCGTCACTGGCGGAGACAGCGGTTCGGCCTTGTACAATTGCGCCGACATTCGGTTTAAGAAGGATGCTAAGGGCCCTAGCAATTGCACTTCGGATGTCGAGTATTTTGAAGTCCGAGACCAATCCAACCTGGACGAGGATAGCAGCTCCGACAACTCCAGTTCCAGCTCGAACTCATCCAACTCGGACAGCTCAAGCAAGGACAATGCTGCAGATCTGCTGAACTCGAACACGAGTGCTCTGATCATTGCCGTTGGGCTTGCAACTTTATTCACTATGGGGACTGGTTTGTGATGGCGTCTGTATGACACCACACTGGAGAGGAAAACCAAGGAGAAGCAGGGTATATATTAAAGTGCAAAATTCCATATGAGCCCATGAAGAACGACAAGCACGTTCTCTGCTCCAATTATAATATACAAAACCGTTAAAATACTAATGCAGCAATGTGACAATGCGTGATGCGTTTAAACCCACGAAAATATAATCCAAGTCAACCCAGTTCTGTGATATATGTCGTCTGCTCAATCTTGAGGTCTGTTAGCGATGGCTTCCAAGTTCATCCATAGGGTTACCTACACTGTCATCCCGTCAAGCTCGCCCGTGGCCCTTTCCCAGGACTCAAAAAATACAGTGTACTCCATATCAACTCCGGAAACAGAGAATGCAATTGTTTCGGTCATGGTAAATGTGATGATAAAATCTTCGTCATAGATTCTTAAAGAAAGCAAGTTCTGCAGCCGTTCCACAGCTTCAACCCGTGGCCGAGATTTTGCTGGCAGCCAACTCTTGTAATACTCTGGCCATGGTAATGCGCTGCTGAGGGTTTGGTGTCAGCATCTCGATAATCAGTCGCTCGAGAACATCCTTGGTGTTAAGACTCTCTCGGGCCTCATGGATTTCTGATAACCAATCCCGCATCTGATTGGCGGCTGGCTGTCCATTACCGTACTGCTTGTGCGGCATCGTGGAATTGTTAACACCTGCGATTTGCCAGTACAGCGGTCGGGGATGCTGACGCCGGGCGCGGCAGTCGGGGAAAGGGATTTTGCGCAGCACATAGAGCATGGTGACACCGAGCGCCCAAACGTCCGACGCAGGACCGCGAAGCTTACGCCCGATGAACTCTGGCGGGACGTAGTACGGTGTTCCGCCGCCGTTCGGTGAATTACTGGCCGGCGTTGAGAGGCCAAAGTCGCAAAGCACGGCGCCTCGCTCGGGAGAGTATAGGATATTGGCGGGCTTGATGTCATTGTGGACCAACTTGCGCCCATGGATGTAGCTAAGTGCGCTGGCAATGTCCGTAAGGATCCTCCGTGCATCGTTTCGGTCACCTTGGAACTCGTCATTCGCCTTGCTCCTCCACCGAGGCGCTGCTGTCAGGTCTTTTGCGTCCACGTGCTCCATATATAGAGACAGGAATCGTGCATCGCCACCGTAGTATCGGACGATAGAGTCATGTTTCAGTTCTTCTTGGCTGTTACACTCGCGCAGCCACATGTCAGCCTGGCGGATGACATTCCGTTCGTGCACATAGGGCTTGTCATTAGGGTTCGCGACGCGGGTCTTGAGCACCTTGACAGTGACGAGGTCTGATATCTGGGAATGCTTCGCAGTATAGACGGCTGATAGCGATGTTGAAGCTATAGGATCTTGCTTTGTAAGCTGGTACCCATCAAGCTCACACACGCTTGGCACTGCAATGGTTTGACCCTTGTCAGTGTCAAGCAGTGGGTGAGCCTCGATGGCAGAGAGCTCCTTGCTCTCACGGTTGGAGAGGGGGATGACAACAGGATTAGCGGTGGGCCTTAGGAACATGATGAGACTATCGTCGCCAGACGCATCTGGGTCTGAGACACGACGTTTCACACGCTTCTCATCGCCCTCAGGGCTCAATGCCCGTTTCCCGCTCAAATTCATTTGGCTAGAACTGTTTGAAGAAGACACATCTTCGACAATGGCACGTGGCTGGTGTTCGTAAAGCGTCACTGGGCGCTTCTCCAGGATCCTAAAGTCCAGGACGGCCATGTCCCTGACGGTGATGCGCCATGTTCCTGGTTTCAAGCCTTTGGCCAGTCCCGGGTTGATGACGTCGGCAGGCCTGAGGGGAGGGCTGGAAGATGGGCTTTGGGAGACGCTGGAGAGAGAGATTGGAACGTCCGACTTGTTCAGGAAGATTACCTTGTCACTAGCAGGATCGTAGTACAGTTCGCACCAGAGTGGAGGTCGTGGGGAATCATCCTGAGTCTCGCCGGGGATACGGACGGAGAACTTGATATCCTTGGCAGTCTGAGTCACGGCGAGGACCTTGTGCTCAGGCTGGTCCGAGGAGGCTACCTCGGCACGGAGAGCAAGCCACTGGCAATTGTCACTGCCAGGACTAACGGACCGCGAGTTGGGGAACTTGGTCAGAGGGCGGACGAGGATACGGATGCCTTGCCTATGATGGTGTTCCTCGACCTGGAGGATATCGAGAGGAACGGCCGCAGGGTCAGCCAGGGCAACAGGCTCCTCAACACCACGGATGCCCTTGAAGCGAGCATCAAAATCGGACTGCGAAAATGGAACTGTGTGAGCCTCAGAGCCCTCCTCCGAGGGCATCAGCCTAGGGTCGGCCATGAGGTTGGCGTGCCTAACGGCCCATGCGGCGTTGGTAAGCGATCAGGAAGGGCGGAAATAGTGAGGTTGAAAAAAAAGTTTGAGTGAGTGTACCTCGAGATAAGCCAACAAGTGCAGCTTAGAGAGGGGAAATTCACAATAGCAAGTTGATAGGGCTCGTTGTGAGAACTGGGTATGACTCGTTGTGAAAAAAATGAGACGACGATCCAGCCGCGTTGTGCTGAGATATGTTGCGCTGCGCGGCGCTGTGCTGTGCTGTGCTGCGCCGAGGCGACTGGGCTGAGCTAGGCTGGGATTGTGCTGTGTGGCCCGTTATGAATGCGAGTGGGCGGGAGCGGATAGGCGAGTTGAGGCGAGGCGACGTTCTGGCAAGGCAAAATTGGCAGATCAGCTTAGCTTAGCCAGCTCTGGCCGATGCGGAGACTGGCAGCGGAGCAAGGGTCGTGGTAGCGGGAGAGACGAAGCGCGCGGAAAAGGGGGGGGGGGATTGAAAGTGTGGGTTGTGGCAGGGAAGATTGGGTGCACGTCGGTATACATAGGTTTCCAGTTGGCAAGGTCAAAGTAATCAAATGCAGGAACAGGACGGACGGCACATGGAACGGGATAGAATAGAAATGGTGGATTATGGAGAAAGAGGGCACAGCGAGGATGAGTAGGCACATCATAAGGACAAGCTGGGGTCTTTTGATGGGGGCAGAATGGGAACTGTCGAGGCCTGCTGATTTAGTCCAGTCTCGTCTCAGCCTCCACGAGGAGGAACTGACCCTGTCATCCAACTAATGTACCTATGACGGCACCTGTATGCCATGGGGTCAGGGCCTGCCCTTAGCCTGGGCTGCTCGGCTGCCTGCGATGAGAGCCCGTAATTGCTTATTAGGTTGATGACGCCCATCTCAGGGTCCTTGAGGGGAGGCAAAAGAAACGGCAGTGAGCGGGAGGAGCGGCGCGCAGCGGGTGGTGGGTGCCTGGGGCACTGGGTTCGGGAGGCCTGGAATGCGGGAGAGCGTTTGGCGCTGGCCGCATCCACATGGAATCCCGCCTGTTACTTGGTTGGGCTGACGCTGATGGGCGAGGTCATCGAGTGGAGGGTCGGCAAGCAACGTGGCTGTGATTGGGGACCTGCAAGTAACTTGCCCACCAGCGCTTGCTGGAGTGGAACCTGGAGGTGTGCCAAACTAGGAAGAAAAAAAAGAAATGAGGCACCTTGCGCCACACTCCTGCCTTTGCAGCCGTGGCCGTTCAGCGGCTGTGCTCACAGGAGTTTGAACTTGGATTTTGGAGCCGGAAGTGCTGGGCCCTGGCCAATCCGGGTGACCTGGCCACACGCGACGATGACCCATTATGTAGAAGGTTGAATTTAATGACACCGTAGTCTCGCGGGGCCTTCTCGAACGGGAGGCTGGTAGAGGTCGTGGGGCGTGCTACACGAATGACTTTGGGCAGAACGTGAGATTGTCACGGTCACAGGGCAGATGGTCTAGTCTCTAGTCTCAATGGGCAGGAAGCCAGTGTCACGTGGAATGCAGGCCTGAGAGCCCGCCCTGCACAGGTTTCGGAGGTAAGCACAATCAATCAGAAAAGTACGAGAGGACCAAAGTGACGGACTGTCAGCATAAGCAACGGGAGCGGATTACAGTCAACCACCGTTAAGAACGGATTGTAAGCGGGATAAAATTTAAGGTCTTACAATGGATGAATTCGTGACTTTCAAGTTAAATCCGAATCCATGAGTGGAGAACTGGGTGCTCGAAGTGGAATGAGATCAACAAATATTAGAGGATATGATAATTCAGGGTATAGAAAAAATGAGATCACTGTAACCATGAATTGTTGGTTGATGTTTTGAACTTCCGTTCGAGGAGAAGTCAGTCCAGAAGTAATCGATTGGTCGTCAGAATCTCACCGTTTCCCGTCCCATCCGTAAATAACGTTGTAAGTCAGCAAGAAAATAATCGTGACTGGCTGACGCTTGTGATAAAGATTTAAGAAATGCGCACTATTCATTTGTCCTATTGACTGCCAACGCGTTTTTCTTCGATCTCACGAACGCTGAAAAATGCATCGAGCCGATTGCACTCTCATCTTGAAAACAATCTGCGAGACCAACAATGGGGTTGAAGAAAGACCCACCTGAAAAGAACTGGCTTAAGTTGTCTAGCCATGCTCTGCCCCACAATCCATTAACGCGCTAAGCCTGCCGCACAATGCTGAAATATTCTGCCTCTCCGTTCGCGACAGCCTCTCCCTCATCTCCGCGTGAGGGTGTGTTCGGAGACCCGCCAACAACAAGAATGTGCCTAATCAGGCTGTTCCGAGACAGAATGCAGCCACTATCCAGGGCGAATGTGGTCGTGTTTGCATCACCCGTCTTGAAAAGGCCAGCATGGAAGTGCGGTGTACAGAAGCCTCACTGTCTCCCACACTGCATGCGGCCAAACTAGATGGAAGCAGCTGGGCAGCCATCGAACACACTGGGCTATTTTCGTTGGTCGCACGCGAAATTCCGACGTCGGGCCACTGCGTGCGCTGCCATTATCTTCACAGCCGGCCCCTCTTCACATCCAGACGCTTCGGATGCTCATAAGCTGATACCGTGGTAACCCACTTATGCACGGTGGGTCAGCAAATCCCTCCATTTGCAGGGATATAGGTCTCGCCAACCCTGCTCCGACGCGACACGGCACTTCCAATTGGTTGCACGGGTCACCCATGACCCACCTTTAAATTTGTGATTGGGCATCTGCATTTTCATGCCCCGCCTGATTGGCTGCAACAAGTGGCGGAGTGATGCATTTTCAGTCTCGCGTGCCCGCACTCTAGCCCATGCACCCAATTAAAATCCCTTCCGGGTGCCACAATTTGTGCCTCAGGCGTCCAGATTCGCCCTTGGGTTGGGGGCGAACACGGTCTGCGTTATGTTGCTAGTCGGCGCACCCCAAACCACCAGCGCTCCTGTTCTCGACACCGTCATCACGCCCACGAACGAATCGTACCCCATCGAACCGCACAACCCAGCACCCTGAGCCCGCAAAACACAACGCAATCGCTCGCACGCTTCAGCTCTCTTTGACCGCTGAGCACCTGCTGGACCCGTTTCTTCGCCATGGCCATGATATAGATTTCTCAGCTCACTAGAGCTTCTCAACCAAAACGCGGTGCATCTGACTGGGCTACTCCCCTACCCCCCTTACCCCCCAAACAAACACGATTCCACAATCAATACCCACCATACGACAGTGACCTCGACATGGACGATCCGGGTTGGTCTTGGCCGGCCTGGAAATTCGGCATGAAGAGGGATGACCTCTTTACCAAACTTCACGATCAGTACAACACCTTTACTTTTACCCTCCAAGACCCCGAGGCTTTCCACCACGACGTTTACGAAATATCTCGCGATGCTGATACGGCCGATGAGTTCCACCGTAAGATGGCCGATCGGCAACGCCAGCGGCTCACTGAACTCCACGAGAGTCTTGAGTCGCTGGCGGTTGAAATCATCGCCAACCCTAAGCTGATGGATTCGGAGCACTGGCAGTACGCACTCCAGCTCTTCCGAACTAAGTCGTTTGACTCCATCGTACGTTACTTTGCCAGCTATATCCCCGAAAACTACCTCGATCGACAAGACGCCGTTTCCATCTCTTCCTCCTTTTCCGAGACCAACAGCGTCAAGACTGAAAGCACCACGGCCAGCAGTGTCGACGATGCTCCCATCACGAGTTTCTTCGGTGACGAGAACGTCATGACGAAGGAACCCCTTACTATCCATTCTAGTATGCGGTCTTCACATCTTGAAGTCCCCCTATCACCTCCTCATTCCGAAGTAACTTCGCCTGGTGAAAGTGCTGCATCTTCACCTTCGGCGGATCTCGAGTCCCATGGATACTCTTCCAACCCACCTTCGCGATCCATGTCTTTTGGCTCCGAGTCGGGACCATTCGGTTCTGGCATGGGCCGGCCACACCTTGACGACGATGAGACCTCGCAGTCGGAGGATAGTGACAGTGCTGTCACGTCCGGATCCGATTGCGCTGAGAGCCTGTCGTCTTTGGATGAGGCCAACGATTGTCATGATCACGATGGTGTTGATGAGGACTTCGATGACGAATTTCCTACCGCTCAATTTCCTGAAGATACCTTTGACGCGTTCGATTTCAGCAACGATACCCCAACTTCTGATACTCCTACCCCTCGACAAGAAACCATCGCATCCTGCTACATTGAGTACAAGTCCTCTGTTACGCGGAGGTTCCCCTCACCTCACCGACGCTCACCTTCGCCCTCACCGAAACACCATTTTACATACCGCCGAGAAGGCTCGTCCTTCAAGGACATTCGTCGCAGTCCTGACGAATCGCTTAGTAAGGTCCAGAAGTCCATAGTTGATCAGTCCCGGTTTCGGAGACGGACAACGGACAGGAGAAGGCTGGATTAGTATTTGGGGTGGCGGGGGTGCTCTGTATATACGTGGTGCAAGCTGTACATATCTGTATCTTATGACACTAATGATTTCTGTTCACTCTCTCGGTTCTTATTACCAAGCGACTAGGTCACTCCTGACTCGACTTGAAGAGTCCACTTCCTGCGGTCATTTTCAAGCGAAAATGCCTTGTTTTAATTATTCATGGTGAGTACTTCTTGCGCCTGATTGTGCTGTGACCCGCGTGCGTGGCGGTGGTGTATCACGACACGTGGGTCAGGTGGCTTGGTGTTGAATGACATCTTATCGCTGCCAACGTCACGAGATTCATTCCCGCTTCATTTTTAGAACTAGGCCACGAGTTGACACAACTGCCACATGGCTTATGACGTATTTGATGCTTCCCTTAGATCGGTTCCTGTTTCATCCCTCCCCATGGTAAGTTCTAGTGGGCTGCTTGGGGCCGTCCCTTGCATATCGCTAACTCCAACCTTCTCTTCTGTACAACACCACACACTGGCTTTCAGTCCTTTTGCAGCCGTCATTTCTTTTGTGTGTCTGAATGTCTAGGTAAGTACTGTAAATGCTATACGTTCTGCTTATTGCCATCAAGGGCGAATGATGCTTTTTTTATGACGCGAAAGAGGTAAGCAAGCTTGCGGCTCGGGATGAGTGTAGGAATACGCAATCTGAACGGTAGGTTGGTGGTCGGCCTGCGGAAGGATACCAGGTAATTAGTCAATGGATATCTCATGAATACACTTTTTTTTCTTGACCTTTTTGTCTTGCCTTTTCGCTTGTGCCTTGATCAGCGCGCTGCGAGAAATGTGATGAGCACAATCCAGTCAAGGCGGTGCATCGTGCAGCGCCGTGAGTACAAACCGGCAGATATGTTTGATGCTTATCATTCTCTAAGTGCGCCGTGATGAGTTTACGTGGGTTTGCGTCATATGTAGATGGGACTACTGATGGACATTTCCTTCTCGGCACTTTTATGAGGAGCCTACGGCTGTCTTTTCGAATAACTTTTCACTGACCAAATTCGCGATGTTTGTGGCCAGATGCTCATGAGAGGCTAAATGAAATCATTACTGCATAACTATCAAATCGTGATCGTAGATATATAAACCAAATGCACCTGTCTAATAATTTAAGGTTGCCCTTGGGATTAAACCAGGTTTAAAAATGCTTGACCCGTTGCTCGATCATGAGCAAATTTGGCTCGCTTTCGCTTGGCACATTGGTGGGTTTGACAGTACCGTACAAATAGGGTTTCTCATTTGCGAAACAGTCCGTCTCGGCTTGTTCAGGCAATTTACCTTCCATGATGTAGGTGCGGCCTATCTCGTTGGTGCAATTCGATGTATCCCTGGACGAGTGACCGTATCCATGATGGACTATGAGTCGTGCATTGTCACCCATCTCAGTGAGAAGTCTTCTCCCATTGCGCAGTGGCGTGGCTGGATCGTAGGTCTCGGCAATCAACAACACGGGGTTGCGAAGTGTGTTATTCAAGTCGCCGCGGTAGACCTCTGCAGGCTTTGGCCAATACTTGGTAAAGTGGCGGCAAGGGAAAACGGATTGGAAGCGTGAGTTTCCGGCAACCCATGAGTCCGTTGTCATGTTTGTCCATAGAGAATCCCACCACTCCAGGCCACTAGAAGGTTGAGGAGCATCGTATGAGTCTGCACAAATAACGAGTAGGCCAAGCTCATCAGAGGAGGGTGGCCCTAAGGGGGACGGAGGGAGTGTTGGGTCGTATTCCCAGATACTTTCCTCTATGTATCTCGCCGCTCTCCCTGGATAGCCATCTTCGAGTTCTGATAAGACCCTGGCCAAAATTGGCCAAGAACGAGCGTTGTACATGCAAGAGTAGATGACTTGAACAAGAGTGGAGTAGGTAACGAGAGAAGGCCCGCTGGCTTCAGTGTAGGCCGGAACCGGTCTTTCAATAAGTGACGTTAATAAGCTGCCCATTCGTCGCTCGAGATCTTTCTTGGTCACAGGACGTCCATTCTTGGACCTTGCGAGGGCGCAATGTTTGGGACCAGCGTTGATACACTCCCCAATAAAACCGTCCCTCCATGCATCGGTGGTATTGTCAAGAGCGGTCCAACCGAACCCTCCCAAAACGCGATGATCTCTAACATACTCGGTACCGTCCATAATCATGCGGCCCACGTTGTCAGGGAACATGTTGGCGTAGGTTTGTCCGATGCCTGTTCCATAGCTGACCAGGTATCCAGTCAACTCGTCCTCTTCTAATGCTTTTCTGATCTCTTCCATATCTCGCGCCACAAAAGATGTTGAGACGAAACGAGGGACATCGCCGTACTTCTTCCAGCATGCTTGAAAAACAGCCTCGTTTAGTGCGTCGGCAATTTGTAGCTGCGCTATAGGAGAAGGAGACACCTCACGGTACTGACTGGACAGCAGAGACCAGCGATCACGGTCCGCATTGTAAGGGAAGCATGATATCGCCGGCAGAGAAGCATTGACACCGCGGGGGTCCCATCCAAGGACGTCAAACTTGCCCTTGCTGAAGCGCTCCGAGACGTCCTCAGCAGCTCGCCAGGCGTATCCGGTTCCGCTTCCGCCGGGACCGCCGGGCTCAATGATGATGGTCCTTTTACTCTTCTTTCCAGCGCTTGCAGGCGAAGCGCCGTTGCTTTTCTCAAGACTAGACACTTGATACTTGGTCACGGCGAGGCGTGCGATGCGCAAATCGGATTCGTTGGTGTAGTCGAGAGGAACATCAATGTAGCCGCAGAGGTATATCCCCCGCCCAGCGTAGGGATCAGTTTGGCCCTTCTTATGTGGGGAGCGATTTCCCCAGCTCCAGTGGTCAGGGTCGGGGTCAAACAGATTTCTCCAGCTTACTTCTGGATCTGGATCTTTGAGATTTGGCGGTAGAGTATTATTGGTGCATGGCATGAATTGGAAAGGATCATCGGGCTTGGGAAATGTGCCGTAGGCTCCTTCATCGTGTTGTCGGCGGCGTGTATGGTGGTGGGGTAGTTTAATGAGGTTAACATAGGAAATGATGAACAAGCCCACGAGAAAGATGGCCGTTAATAGCCAGGAATGGCTTGAGCGTTGCGGTGCTTTTGGAGCTGTCAGGTGTTTTTTCTCCATGATCTGCGTGTAAATGTGCTGAACCGCGAGGGTTTAGCGAATTGGGCAGATGGCGAGCTACCTATCGTGATTGTCGCGGGGCATCACGGTATAAGTACCTTCGTAACTTGCCGGCTTACGTAGGTGCCTTTACACTTGCCTGGTTCGTGGGTAGTATTCCCAGTATGCACAGGCATTGCTAGCGGTGATCCTTAGTGGATCGATACGCCCAGTCCCCCACTGGAACGCTGAACACCACTCCTGGCAGTCACTCCCTAACGAACGGGCCGGTGAATACACCACTGAGAGTGGCGGGGTGGTCTTGCAACTCGGAGGGGTAGCTGTCAGCTCCGCCCAACACACTTCACATGGAAACCTCTCCCACTTCTGAATACCACGACAGGAATTTCCACCAACACCCCTGCAACTCGATCCGCGAAACATTTCGTACCAGGCCGAGGATTGCCCGCTGTATCCCTCCCTTGATGCATTTGCAACTATTGCTGTCTCCCTGCTAGCTAACCTGATCTGAGCTGTCGTAACATTTGCCATCATGAACTCAAAGACAGTAGCCCCGTTCGGCTTTTGGGAGTCGCCAATCTCCATTGATACTGTTGTGTCTAAGAGCCGGAAGCTTTCCCACCCTCGCTCCAGTGTACGAACCCTCCCAATGCGCCACCTTCATTCATTGATGCTGACCCAGGCGTAGGCCCAGTCTGGTCGGGCCTTTTACACCGAGACTAGGGAATCCGGGGGCATCTCTATTGTAGAAATCGTGAAGGATGGCCTCAAGGATATCTTACCCTCTGAATACAGCGCCAAGAATTCTGTCTATGAGTATGGAGGAGTACCATATGCAGTGTTGCCGGACGACCGAATCATCTTTTCAAACAAGGACGATACCATCCACATCCTTAACCCAGACACGAAAGAGGTTTCACTTCTCTCGGGCGGTGCTAAACTGAGATACTCGGATTTTGATGCTCACCCTCTGCACCCATGGGTTCTTGCGAACCAGGAGGACCACGAGAATGACACCCCTTATGGAGTGCGCAACTACGTTGTGGTCATCAACACGCAAACCAGTGAGGTTAAGCGAATTTTAGACACCGCTGACTTCTATTACACGCCATATTTTAGCCCTGACGGAACCAAGCTGGTTTGGTTAGAGTGGAACCACCCTGACCTTCTATTCGACGCAGCGAAGTTGTACTTGGGGAGCTGGAAGTCCGATGGCTCAGTTGCTGACGTTCGGCTGATCGCTGGTGAGAACCGCGAGGGTGTTGCTGAACCCCGATGGGGTCCTGATGGATCTCTTTTCTTTGGCAAGGAGTCAAACGGATATCGTCGGTTGTTTCGCATTCTCCCTGGCCAAGACGAAGCGATTGAAGTCCAAGTCGATGGCCTGGACGAATTTGAATTTGGAGAGATTGGTTTGTATCAGGGAAGGTCAGTTAAATTCAATGATGCCTGACAACTTGATGTTATTGACGCCAACTCAGTCACACGTATGCCCCATTATCCGAAAAGTTATTAGTCGCTTGTGCAGTCAAATCCGGCCAGACCCAAGTGACGCTCATCGATTTGGATACAAGAGCGTGGAAAATACTTGCGGACGCATCCACTCACTCCGATGTTGCGGTGGACGCGGTCGCTCGCCTCAATGACTCATCGTTCCTAGTTATTGGAGCTGGGACATCTAACCCGCAAGCATTGTACCGGTGTGATATTGGAGAAGAGAGCGTCATCACAACGATACGAAAGTCGGCTGACCAGGAACTTGCAAAATCGCTATACTCTATCCCAGAGCCGATGACCATAACCTCTAAAGAGTCACCGGGCCGAAGTATCCATGGCTTCCTCTGGCCTCCACACAACCCTGATTTCGATGCATCAGCAGGTGACCTTCCACCTCTCATAATGTTGGTTCACGGCGGTCCAACTTCTCATACCGGCCCGGGATTGAAACTCCGAATACAATATTTCACTTCGAGGGGGTATGCTGTTCTGGGACTCAACCATACTGGATCTACTGCGCACGGTCGAGTGTACCAGGATGCTCTTTTCGGATACTGGGGCCTGGTGGACTCTGATGATGCTGCAGAGTTTGCTAACTATCTTGTCATGAACGGCCGAATCAGGGCCGGCGCAATCGGAATTACTGGAGTAAGTGCCGGCGGGTATAATACACTGCGAACTCTTACAAGACACCCCAAAACTTTTGCTGCCGGTGTTTGCCTATCGGGTATCAGCGACCTGAAGAGGCTAGATGAAGCTACACACAAGCTGGAGTCAGATTATGCGGATCATTTGATCATGCTACCAGGATCTACCAAGGAAGACAAGGAGAGGATTTGCCGTGAAAGAAGCCCGCTATTTCATGTCGACAAAATCGAGGCACCATTGCTGTTACTTCATGGTGTGAAGGATATGGTGACACCCCTGGAACAGGCTCAGCAAATGGCAGACGCAATTACCGATAAAGGGGGCGATGTGAAGATTATCGTTGTTCCGGATGAAGGCCATGGGTTTTCGCAGCCTCACAACGCAAAGCTTTGGCTAGAGGAAGAAGAAAAGTGGTGGCGTCGGACTTTACTTTGAGTAACACGACCAAGTTATGCTTTGCATATGGGATCGGCTAGATATGCGATAAAAAGAAAGATGGATTTTGACCATTGGCTATTCGAAATAAAAATACGGCGGACTTATTGGGTGTGTCATGATGGTTAGTAGGTATGTGTGATTCTCGGTCTAGCGTTTGTGAGTAAACGCAGTCGTTGTTTTTATCACAAAGCCTTGGTGGCGAAATGGAATTTGGTAAAGGACGAACAATATGCTTGGAAATTCAACACAACTAGTTTGGAACTGGTATCCTGACTAGATTTAACGAGAATATGTGGACTGACACATGACGTATATGGTCGCATGCCGATTGACAAATCGTAGAACGAGAAGAGACGCCCAGGCTTGGGTTAGATGCCAGCCACGGAATTGGATGAACCTCAACCTTCAATCTTACTCACCAACCAAGCTGAAATAGCTCATGCAGAAAGGTGGAAAATAGATGAATTAGATTCAAGAAAAAAAGCTAAGGGTATCAGTACCAGTCTACGAAATATCTCGATCAACAATCACCATCACAGTTCGAAGCAATGGCCGAAGGTGCCCCGCAGGATACCCCGCCATGGTGGGCAGCTTTCCCAGAGGCAAAGGCCGAATGCCCTCGGGTGGAAGCATCTGAGGTCCAGACCCTTATAGAAAGGGTTTTGGCAACGGGCCACGGCCAAGCCAGAGATTTTCTTCTGGTGGACGTTCGCCGGACAGACTGGGAGGGCGGAACTGTAGCCACCTCCATCAATCTGCCCGCCCATACCTTTTACCAGACTCGACCCGTTGTGTACCAACTTTGCAAGCAAGCGGGCATCAAGAGGGTCATCTTTTACTGCGGTGAGATCTGGGCCAGTGCGATTACAGCTACTAACCTGACTGACAATGTCTCATTAATAGGAAGCTGTGGCACACGTGGACCTCGCTGCGCTGGATGGATGCAAGACTACCTTGACGAGGTTGGGGAGATGGACATCAAAGCCGAAATTCTCATTGGAGGTGTCAAAGGATGGCAAAAGGCTTATGGAGGAAAGCTGATGGATTATTATGATGGCAAGTTTTGGGCAGAACAAGGCAAATAGGATTTGGCCGGTATCGATCTGGGGGGTTATTCCCTTTCTTGGTATCTAGCAAGATAATCCTGAACGAATAGTCCCTTGGACATGTCTCATTTTCGACCGCAAACGCCAAGCAAGCATCTTAAATTTCCACCTTCCCGGAGTATCGTCTCTATCGTTGTTGTCGGTGATCATCGCCGCCGATTCGTTCCAGAGCCTCGAGCATGACGACAGAGTTACCTCGAATGACCTATATTCAGCGTTAGCACAACTCATTCCCGGGTTCCATATTAAGGGGGGCTGGTTAAAACATACGACCATGCCAAGTCTGATCTTCTCTCCGCCCTCCTTCTCCTCCACCGCCTCGTCTAGGACAATGTTCAAGAATACCTGCGTTTGGTTAGCTCGCCTCAAGGAAACGCACAAAATGGTACCATCTAGAAACATACATCGTAACCGCGGAGAACGCCGATAACCTTACGACTACCATTCAGTTGGACAAACAGTCGCTTGTCAAGGTACTAGGCAGAAAAGTTAGCCTGATGCAAAAGATGGTTGTTAGGCCGTGAAGCCCATCTCTATGTGCTGCGGCGTCACAAAGGGAAGAGGAACGGAATTTCCGTGGAAATCCAAACATGGGGCTTGAAAGTACCTTCTTGAGCTCAGGTTGGGCGGGCGCCATCTTGAGCAGTCGATGTTAGAGGTTGAACGCTGGTCGTGATGCGACGCGATCGCAGCTTGAGCTACCCATTTCGCACCCCATTGAAAATCCAGATCACGTGATAGATAAGATTAGCGCTTCACGTCACTGTGGCTCACCAACACGCGCTGTCGCAACTTTGACGATTTGCTTGCAGGAGATATTTGTACACGGTATTCTCCAGGAAAATCACAATGAGCTCGTTCGGAGCTAAGCGCAAAGCCAGGGTCATCAAAGTGGCAGATGAGATTGACCCTGCCGAACAAACGACCGACGCAAACATTAGCGATGCGACCAAGGATGGTGAGCACTTCCCCCAAATCTTTCATGACTATTGCTGATACGAACCAAGGCTGACCACACGAGATACAGAACCCTCCAAAGTAGCTTTTGGCTCTAAATCCGGACGAAAACCTTTCCGACAGTCGGGACTACGAAAAAGCTTCAATCCAGAAGATGGCGAACGCCTTCGCGATGCGACAGCAAACGACAAGGCCGAGGAGGATGATGATGGCCCTGTGGTAGTACGGCCCGCAGTCAGTCGCTCAGGCTCTTTGAGACAGAAAAAGCGCCCGAACAAATCACGCCTTTCATTTGGCGGGGACGACCCGGCGGCAGCGGGAGAGGAGGAGACCACCGAGGTGTTCACGCCGAAGAAAGTGCCACTGGGGCAACGAGCTCTGGAGAATAGTGCGATCAAGAGAGGAGTTTCTTCAAGAGGGCTTCCTGTGCGATCGCTCGGCGATGATGACGACCGGCCTAGATACAGCAAGGAGTACCTCGACGAGCTGCAATCATCGACGCCCAATACACCTCAAAATATTTCTACGCTACGTCCGGATGAATTTGATGCGATGGACCTCGACGAATCAGAACTCGAAGGTGCCCTAGTCGTCGACTCTCCTGGCCTTAGTCGTACAGAATCTAGTGCTGCTATTCTTACGGATGCCGAGATCCGCGAGAAGAAGGAGCGCCGTGCCCGTCTCGCACAGGAGCAAGATTTCCTCTCTGTTGAGGATGAAGATGATGATGTTTTTGGCCGCAAAAAGAAGGATGATACCCGATTAATAGCAGAGGACGAAGATCTCGGAGAAGGATACGATAATTATGTTGAGGATGGCGGGTTGTCTCTTGGCAAGCGCGCCGAAAAAGAACGACGCAAACAGGACCGGCAACAAATGGCGGAACTCATTTCAGCAGCTGAAGGCCACTCAGACGACGAATCTTCCGATAGCGACGCCGAGCGACGGATTGCGTACGAGGCCGCGCAAACGCGAGCGGGAATGGATGGACTGAAGAAACCGAAGAAAGACCCCGTGCAAGAGTCCCTGCAGGCGCCTCCCAAAATTTCCCCACTGCCTAATCTAACAGAGTGCTTTGCTCGATTGCAAACTACACTGAAGAGCATGGAGGATGAAATGAAACAGAAACAAGCCCGGGTGGAGGCGCTAAAGAAGGAACGCGAAGACATTGTGACGAGGGAACAAGAGGTGCAAGCTTTGCTGGATGAGACGGGCCGAAAATATCAAGAAGCAATGGGATCAGGCAAAGTCGGGGATGCAGCGGCGCTAAGCAGTGCGCCAGTTGAATTGGCAGGTGCCAGAGGACTGGAAAGTCTCGGAACACCAGCAAGGAAGCCGGAGGATGAAGACGAAGTTTCATAACCTAATAGAAGTGGCGGACTTCTACGGATCCCCACTGTTCCAAGATAGCGAGTTGGGCCAAAACACGGCTTGATGACTTGATGTTTTGTGCAATTGGGTTTCATGCGATGAGGTAGTTGGCACATTGTATTTGAAGTCTACCTCATGTACTCACGAGTACATTTTGGCAGTGGCCTGCAGGATAACGATGGTTGATGCGAATCGTGAACGTCCAACATGCGGGGGAAAAAAAAGACAAAAATGCAGCAGTAATGCTTTGGTCTTGTTGCCATTGGCGTACTGATCTTCTTTCGCCAGTGACACGGGAATTTTGTGTCTTTTATCCTACATTCATTTGCCTGCTTTGATGCTAACTGATGAGAGTCTCAGAGCACTTGATCGATGTAGTCACGAGTATCACTGCTGTTGAATAAAATGCATCAGTATCGCTACTGTGGACGCATGTACAAGCATGGCAAGCATGCAGCTCCGCCGACAAATTTTCTACTACACATTGTCCCTTAAAATATTACCGTATGAACTTGCTGCTGAGGATAGATTTCCCTAAGTTTACAAGGGTCTAAAAGCCCCGATGCGACGGCCTCTGATTGAAATGCTGATCTCCAGAGTACCTGGACAGGTGGGGCCGAGAACTGTTGGGCCAACTTGTGGGACGTATCGGGGTGGCTTGGGTGATAGGGGAGCTGCGAAAAAAAAGTCGCTATTGGTGTAGTGTGATTCAAAGGCAGCTGAACAGCAGCTGGGCTGTACTCGAACGACGCCAATTGAGGACACAACTTCGCAACTCACTCCCCTCAATTGTATCCCAGGTACTCAGCACGCCATGGGAGACGCCGTTGAGCACAACGACATCCTGATCCTGGGAGCCGGCCTCTCGGGAATCAACACGGCGCACGTCCTCCGCGAATCGCTCCCCCACCGACAGTTCGCTGTCCTCGAGGCCCGGCCGGTCCTAGGTGGGACATGGAGCTTTTTCCGGTACCCGGGGTTCCGCTCGGACTCGTACATGACGGCCTTTGGTCTGAAGTGGCATCCCTGGAAGCACAAGCACAAGATGGCCTCGGCCACCGACATCCTCCAGTATCTCGAGGAGGCGGCCGAGGCCGATGGCCTGACGGACAAGATTCGGTTCCGGCACAAGGTGACCGAGTGCGAATATCTGTCCGATAAAGAGCAGTGGCGGCTCGAGGTTGATGTCGACGGGGAGCGCAAGATCATGACGGCGAACTTCGTCATCAGCTGCACGGGCTACTATTCCTACGACAGGGCAATGCCCGCAGCCATCCCTGGCTTGGACAATTTCAAGGGCCAAGTTGTCCACCCCCAGTGGTGGCCCAAGGACCTTGACTACTCGGGCAAAAAGATGATCGTGGTCGGCTCAGGTGCCACTGCCATTACCATTGTACCGAACCTGGCTGAGGAAGCCGGGTCCGTGACGATGCTCCAGCGAAGCCCTTCCTATGTTGCGTCACGCCACCCCGGGTCTAAATTGGAGGCATTTCTGCGTCTGTTCCTCCCATTAGCTTGGGTCCATTGGTTCGGCTGGTGGCGAGATGTGATAATGGAGGTTATCATCACCGAGTTCCTCCTAGCATTCCCCAATCTCGGAAGACGTGTTATTACCGACGCGACCAGGGAAGCTGTGCCGAAGGACGTAGATGTTGATGTGCACTTCAATCCAAAGTACAATCCCATCGAGCAGCGGCTTTGCATGTGCCCGGAGGGGGATTTCTTCAAGGCGCTGCATCGAGACAATGTCGAGATCGTGACGGACGTTATCGAGACGGTGACGGAGGATGGAGTCAAGCTCAAGTCAGGCCGAACGATCCCTGCCGACATTATTGTTACTGCAACTGGTCTGTACTTTGAATTATTCGGAGGCGTAACCCCCAAGGTGGACGGCCAACCGTATGACCCAGGCGAGCACTACGTCTGGCGGGGTTGCATGATGGAGTCTCTTCCCAACATCGCCTTCATCATGGGCTACGTGACCACGTCCTGGACCCCAGGAGCCAACATCATGGCCTGGACGGTGATGCGTGTTTTAAAGCAGATGGAAAAGAAGGGATCGACCAGCGTGATGCCCGTCATGGAGGCCAAGGACAAGGATGGAAAACCGAAGAAGCTGGCCGTGGCAGCAACCAGCAACTACTTTGTCAAGGCGGCCGACAGAATGCCCAAGGTGACGGGAGAGGGTGTTTGGTACGGTCGCATCAACCTAGTCGTTGATGTGTGGGCGTGGCTGTTCTCCAACATGACGGATGGCCTCTTATACAGTGGGGGGCAAGACAAGAAGCGAGTATGAATATGGATAAAAATAGCGAATAGATGGGATTTTTAGAAGCCAACATGTTTGCTGCAATGGATTATGGTGCTTACTTTCCCCTATAGCTCTTTTGTTTTCCCCTTCTAGCTTGAACGCTTCGCACCAGTCATCACGTTGCTTGGCGTGATGCGCACCGAATTCCTCTGCATCTGGCCAACAGAGTACCACTGCTAGGACCAACACCCAGTGGTGCCGGTGTTTGGTCCACTTGCTCCGATCCATAATTGCTTTGCCCGATCCGTGCGCCGCGGGAAACTTTGGCTCCCGTCCCGCCGCTCTGAACCGAGTGCTTGGGATCGCCCGAAGGGACCCAGGGAGTGGGAATGATAAGCGACGGGGGACGTGAAGATCCCCCGCTGCTATCTTGTTTTCTCCTTTTTGGTTGTGGCAGCAGCACCACTAGTTTCCCGCATCGCCGCGCCCAACCAACAATGCCACCTGCTTGATGCGGACGCACCCGAGCAGCAGCAGCCACGCACGTCGGCCGTGGAGGGGCATTCCGGGAGCCTGAGCTTGCAACCAACAGCATGGAGAGTGGAGCGCTAACTACAAACATTGGCGTGCCTTGGCCCACCACCCGCTTACGACGGGCGAACGGTTCCGCAGGCGCTGCATTGGTTGCTGGTCAAGGCTAGACTGCAAGCAATCCCCCGTCTCGGCCCTGGCAGGCGCCGCCGGTGGGCAGAGCCGGTGGCCTAATGCGCCTCTGTCACGGATCTGCCAAGGTGAGGCCAGAGGTGTCAAGGGCAGCACCTGGTTTTTTTTTTTGTGTTGTCTAGGCTAGTTGAATCGAGCCATGCGGCCCTTGTCGATCCCCAGTCGGACGGCCAGGCGACCCGGGATAACGTTTTAAACCCGTTCCCCCACATTGGTCCGTTCGATTGCTTCTCTCTCTCCCTTGGGCCAAATCCAATTCCCATCCTGCATGTAGCAGTGCGCTGCCAGCGACACCTTCAGTCCGCGGTTGGCGTCTGATTCACCATGGGCCTCGCAGTGCGCTTTGGCGCAGCACCCTCGTCGCTGGCCATGTATCTGGGCGTCTTGCTTGGCCTGCTCGTGGCTCTTGCTGTTCACAAAGTTCGACGCTGGGCTCGTTTGCGTCACATCCCAGGACCAAAGCTCGCAGCGTGGTCGACATGGTGGCAGCTCAGAGAAGCCACCAGCGGCCGCTACCATCTCCGCCTCAAGGAAGTGTCAGACACGTACGGTAAGAACGCAAGCCATGTTTCCCAATCCTGCTCATGCAGATACTGACACAAGCCTCTTCATTCAAGGCCCTCTGGTGCGCATTGGTCCCAATGAGCTCCTGTCCACGGATCCTGCCGTCTTGCGCAACATGTCCGCAGTCCGCAGTGAGTATACCAAGGGTCCATTTTACACCAGCGGAAGGATAGTCCCAGGAGTAGACAATGTCGTCTCGATGAGAGACGAGGTCAAGCACAAGGCCATGAGAGCCCAGATGGCCCCTGCGGTGAGTTCCAAGAATTTGCTTTGTTTACTCTCCTCCGTGAGACACTTGTCTGACAAGGTGCCCAGTATTCTGGCAAGGAGAACGAAGGGTTCGGATTCGAGTCGGGAATGGACCGCCAGCTGCTAAATTTTCTCGCACTCATCGACCGCAAGTACATCTCAACCGACACTGCTACCCGCCCAATGGACCTGGCCGAGAAGACGCAATTTTTCGCACTGGACGCAATCAGTGATATTTCCTTTGGCAAGGCCTTTGGCTACTTGGAGTACGACGAGGACCTGTATAATTACAATGAAATCAACGCCAGCTCACTACCCGTTATGAACGTCGTGTCTGTCCTGCCATGGCTGACAACAATGGTTCACAAATGGCCTCTTTGCCTAGCGCTTCCTCGTGAAGGAGATCAAGTTGGCTTTGGGCGTCTTATGGGGTGAGTCAAACACTTTTTGAGACGAAGGGAGAGAATGGTGGCTGACAATATGTGCTCAGTTTCGCTAGAAGTTTTGTGGAGAGGCGACTCGAGAAGGATGCAACGCCCATGAAAGATATGATGCAAGCGCACATCAACAATGGCATGAACAAGGAAGAACTCATCCAACAAGTGTTTATTTCAACGTAAGTACATCCCAAACTCTTGAGATTAAATCAGCCTGACACCTAGAAGCATTGCCGGTTCCAACACGTCAGCTCATGCCCTCCGCATGATCATCCTCTCCCTCATCACAAACCCCACTGCTTATGCTTCCTTGATTTCTGAGATCCGCGAGACTCAGGATTCCGTAAGCACTCCAGTCTCGTGGAACGAGATCCAAAAACTTCCATATCTGCAAGCTGTTGTTCACGAGGGAATGCGAATTCACCCACCCGTGAGCGGCCTCGGTTTCAAACAGGTCCCACCCTCGGGAGACACAATCCATGGCTATTTCGTGCCAGGAGGAACACAAATTGGACAAGGCTACTATGCAGTGGGCCGATCGAAGCTTGTGTGGGGAGAAGATGCCGACGCCTTTAGGCCAGAGAGGTGGCTGACAGCCAACGAAGACGAACTGAAGCGCATGGTGGCTGTTTGGGACACAAACTTTGGTCATGGAAAGTACTCATGTCTTGGAAAGCCAATTGCCTTGATGGAAATCCACAAGGCTACTTATGAGGTAAGGCGGGTGTGTATGCCGATTACACGGAACCAGGCTGACAGTAGCAGTTAATGAAACGATACGACTTTGCAATTCTCAACCCCGAGCAACCAATCAAGACGGAAGCCGCCGTATTTCTTTTTGCGTCGGACTTTTGGGTCAAGGTGACGAAGCGGGAGCTATGAAGTACGGCCATTTAACTGCTTGATGAATTACGATTGATGTACGCTTGTTGTATTTGTAGTGGTTAGTATGTGTCGGCCAATGAGGTTGATCTTTTACCTTGCCATGGTATATATCCATTGGTTTGGGGTATTCGGAGCCGATGCTACACAAATGAATTAACCCGTGGTATTTATCGTCATCCACCAGTTCTTGAATTTCATGTGCCACGACACGCTCATGACGTCCTGGTGATCCAACACGGCCTCAGCGTTACCCGATGCCACTAACTGTGTATACCATGTCTCGTTTGTCAGTGGAAAGGCGCAGCTAGAGCCGAGATGTGGAGTTTTGACGCTACCACCTGCGGAGGTGTATGAGCGGATTTGTCATCAACTCTTGCTCAATAAGCAGGTGTTCTATTTTTGTTTATTAGGTAGTGCAAAAGCCGCGGTTTTGGAGACTGCATTCTTGGAGATTTACCGATCTGCACAGCTTACCGTGCTTGCAAGTCGGAGCGGCGTTGCGCCCTGTGGGGGCTAAACTTCGTGTTTTGTAAGCGAGCGATTCGTCAATTGCGCAGACGGCGGCCTATAGGTCGAGACTCGTGCTCAACTTGGTCACCGAGGTTGGTTTTTCGCCAAGATCTGGTCTTCTCTGGGATTCCAGCAGTCTTCGGGCTCTATCCATGGGCAAGCGGCCAGGCTCATCATATTGGGGGCTTGCCAAAGGCCATGGCCCCGCCCTCGTGGGACCAGCGTTCAACCACCTAAACCTAGTCCAGTTATCGTACCCAGAGCCGATCGATGCTTCCAAAAGGAGAAAAGGAGTAAATCCCGAGCTGATTGGTCAATGCCAATCCAGAAATGGCAACAGCCAAGTAGGCGTGCCAGTTGTGGTGCGGGCAAGTGACGGCTGCTCCACTCAACCCCTCAGTTATATCTCCCACTGCTATCCCTCTATTCTAGACGCTGTAGCTCCAACCACCATACTGCTCATTCACATCGTCCACCATGGCTACAGACCAGATTGTTTTGTTTGACCTACCCAGCAAGCCTCCTTGCACCGCGTGGTCTTTGAACCCTTGGAAGAGTAAGATGGATTTCATGCACCTGAGTGTCCTCAAGTACTGATGCTTGCTAGCTCGCCTCCTGCTAAACTTCAAGGGCCTTGACTACAAGACAGAATGGGTAAGCCAATCTAAAAGGAATTCGCTCGATATATTCGTTTGCTTAACTTTATAGCTTGAATACCCCGACATCAAACCAACCTTGGAGCCGCAGTAGGTACTAACGCCCCCACTCAGTGGTGCTGGGCATTGACAACTCTCCTCATCACAGCGTTGCCAAGAATGAATCCACAGGAACATGGACCATTCCAACAGTAAAGTTTCCAGACGGGACGTACCTGATGGACTCTCGCGAGATTGTCAACCGAGTTGAGGCATCCCACTCAGAGCCCTCTGTGCATCTCGACTCCCCGGTCCTGCTCAAGCTCGAGGGCATCATGCCCAGGCTCATGGGAGCCCTCCGGCCCATCTACTTCCTCTCAGTCCCCAGCGAGATTCTCAGCGAGAAGAGCGTTGGCTACTGGTACGAAACCCGCGCGAAGCTAGCCGGCATGCCGCTCGACCAGCTGAGCAAGGAACACGGCGGCCAGCGCGCCTGGGATGCCGCCAAACCAATCCTCGCAGAAGTCGAGGCTCTGCTCAAGGAGAACCAGGATGGCCCCCTTTTCCTAGGAAAGACGGTCAGCTACGCCGACTTTGTTTGGGTCGGGTTCCTCATCTTCATGCAGCGCAACGACGGGATCAACGAGATCTACAAGATCAGCGGGGACACGCAGGTTCACAAGGATCTTTTGGAGGCCACGGCAGCTTGGCACAAGAGGAACGATCATTAGATACGAAAGAAAAATTGAGAGTGAATGAGGGAAGTAAAGTTCCCAATCTCGAAAAAAGAAAGAAATACAAATCATGATTTTTGCCCTGAACATCACTTTCCAACGAAACACAACTACAGAGTCGCGCCGCCGTCCTCATTGTCATTGTCATCATCGTCGCTATCCTCGGGCCCAGACAGCACAAAGGTTTCCTCGGTGGATGCATTGCTAAAGCTGAAGCTACTATCGAACTGCTCGGTCAATTCTGTTACTTCATCAGCCCCTTCAACGTCAGACGTGTCGCTTCCTCCAACTTCGACGCGCATATCATCATCGTTGTCGCCGTCGCCGTCGCCGTCTGCGTCTAAATTATACGTGTTAGAGTCGTGGCGCTTGCCTCCAATGGCCTTGTCCTCGAGAATCCTGAGCGTGTCGTTACGGAGCTTCTCGGTGATGTGGTTGAGAATCTTCTGCCGCTGCTGATTCGCGGCCTCGCCGCTCCGCCTAAGGACCGGCGGGATGGCCCAGTTCTTGTACAGATTGCCGTGGCTCGGGCGGGCCTCGATTTCAGTCGGGTGTGCTTCGAAGTAGTAGCTGCACAGCCTGCAAGCCCCTTTGCTAGTCCCAATATACCTGTGCTCTTCAAAGAAGGGCGCTTTTTCCTGGGCCATGATCCATTCGAGAACCAGTATTTCACAGTGCACAGTGGGCTTGAAGGGCTCGCTGCACAACTCCTGGATGCGGTCATCAAGGGAGATCCCATCCCTCTGGAGCCTTTCGGCGTATTTTCTGTGCTTTTCAATCATGGCTGAGTCCGAGGACATGCGGCCGATAATATTTCTTGCTTCCTCGCTTTTCTTTCCGAGAGGATCAGCGCCTGGGCGGCTTGATTTGATCCAGATAATTTCGATCTCATTGAACAGCTCTGGCCACTGCTTCTCCGCCTCAAAGAGTGTCACAACAGCCCGTTCGTACGCCAGCAGGCGAGTTAGGTGATGGCGCAATTCTGACCAGCAAGTCATTGTGGGCCGGTCGGCTAGACGACCTTCTTCAGCGCGCTGATCAATGAACCTATTATTAATGCTGGCCTTTTGAAACGCCTTGATTTCACGAAAGCAGTGGGTGAAAGACTCGATATCTGAGCCCTCGTTAGCAATTGGATAGCTCGATAAACCATTTTGTCGTACAATCTTCGGCATCCCCCTTTTCCAAATCAATGCCTCCAATTTGATTCTGGAACTCGCTCAAGTTTGACTTGATGCTGGGTGCTGGGCACGTAAATCAATATATATATGAATAAATCAAAGCCAATTGGATATTTTACCCTCATCATGCTTCATGTAGTCGCAAGAGCCGATGCAGGTCGACAGTTCATTCTGGAGCGCAGAGACATAGCATTCAATTCTGGACCGGTTAAAAGTGACGATGAGTTTGAACACTTCGCTTCTGATTGCTTCCCTTTGAGCTGGTGTTAGTTTGCTAACGCCTTTGATCTTTTTCAGCAGTTCTGCCAGGAAGTCTTTTATATGCCTGGCACCCTTCTGCTTGATCCTGTTGCAAGCAAAAGCGTACTGCGTGGTATCCTCCCCGTCAATCACAACGCACGCAGTCACCGTCTTGCCGCCCTTTTCCGAGTCACACAGGTTAGCGATTTTGTCAACGAACTTTTGAAACTGTTCCTTTTCGGTTTGAGGCTGTGGAGACGCATGAGGCCTCTCCAGCTTCCCTCTTTGAGCCGAAATTTCAGTGAGAGCTTTGAAAAGAACAATGGGCTCGTAGAAACGACGAATCTGTTTAGGCTTGAGTGGGAACACTTCATCATCCTCTGTGGAAACACTGGAGCTTCGGCTAGATTTGCTATTTCTCATATTGATAGCTCAATCAGTGAATCAGCGAATGTAGCGCAAAAAAAAAGTTCAAGTCAAAAGGTTTATATTGGTGTTGATAAAATGAGCCTTGGAGGTTGTATTACAATGAGATCGACTAGCAGCCCGAAGGCGCAATATATACACGATCCCGGGGCCTCATTGAATACACATCCTCACGAAGATTCTCCATTGTACAGTGTCACCCTTAAACTGGTTTGCGCAAAGTTGGACCTCTCATGTCAGAGACTCGGAGGCCCATCACCATCAGCGCGGGGCACACGTCGGATCCGGCGGCTCACAGCCCAACCGGCGACGGCTACGTGGCTATCTTTCGATGGGCCTCCTTAGCTAGTTGCCTACTTTTCAATCTCTCAAGTGAGGTGCCCAACTAGAGGCCTTGCTTTCACCGATTTCAACCACGGCCTGGGTCGCGGCCGCATATGCAATGAGACTGGGCTGCTGCACCTAGCCTGATACTGTCACCCACCAACGCCTTGGCGTTGTTCACGAGCAGGTAACCACCAAGCCACCGAAATCCTTGGAAGATTGGAGCGCTTTTGGGAAACCTGCGCTCTGAGATGACCTAGGATTGAGTCATGCTTTGCACTTTGAGAAGGCCGCGCGAGGAGGCCCAGAAGGAGGCCCTCTTCGTCGTGATGAGAAAACAATTGTGGTTTTCCAGGCCTTCACAGGTATAAATGAGGTAAAAGATGGAGTCTTTGGGGATAATTTTGAGATCATCATCGAGCGCGTTCAATTGACTAGCGATTTCAGCCAAGTTAGTTGCTTAGCATTCTGTTCAAGTTCCGTTCAACCAGCATTAGCAGCATCCAAATTCAGTGCTCAAAAATCACCTGCTGGTTTTCCAGAGGACTTTTATTTTATTTTACAATCTACATCATTGTATATTCTCTCCTAAATCACGCTGGGTCGTCTGTAACTAAACGAAACGTGCAGGGTTCCTCTGCAAAATGCCACAGAAACCAAGCAAGTCCGGCAAAGGGAAACACTCTGGCATGTCCCGATATGCCAGCGATGAAGAGGAAGAAGAATTCGATCCCTCATGGGGAGGGGAAGGGTATGCGAGTGGTCAGTATGGAGGCTATGGCACAACTGACAACTACAATGCTGCTGGCTACAGCGCTGCAGACTACAGCACCAACACCAACTACGGCACTTCCAACTACTCCACTGCCAGCCCCTCTGCTGCTTACACGCCGTCCGGTTACAGCGATGACTATGCCATGGACTATACGGCAGAAGACTGTCAGTACAACAACTATCCCTACAGCCAGAATACTGCCGGTCAAGCCCATTAGCGACAAGGCCGCCAATTCTCGACCCCGGGCCCTAGCACATTCCACGCAGGGCCCAGTCCAGATGTGCAGGATTCTTCTTCTCTGGAATATCACACCGCTCACTCGGGCCAGCAACCCGATGGAACAATCGACCCATCGCTCCTCCACCACTTCGGCGATCCAGGGACAGGCTCTTCGGCCCATGATCCAGGATTCTCATCTTCCCACGAACATTCAAATTTCGGTACGTTAGCTTCTGGTCTCCGCAAAGAATCCTCCCTCATTCCTAGCACCAAGGAAGAGAAAAAAAAACTCTCTGTCTTCGCCGTGAGCTGATGCCAACGCGCGCGCGCGTAACATAGCCCAGCAGCCGTCTGCTTCGTCATCCACGGCCATCCCGCTCCCATGCCCCAGCTGCAATCGTACATTTTACAGGCACACCGAACTCAAGTAAGTTGTACCGGGGGGGGGGGGCTACGAACCATTCCCAGCCTCACCCATCCCATCCCATCCCTCCCCCCAGCGAACCCTAATACCACCCATTGAGCAAGCAGCAGTAGCAGTTCCGCTCAGCTAACAAGCCATGACAAAACTCCCCAGCAAACACATCAAGACCCACGAACGACCTCTCAGATGCGAGGCTGATCCCACTTGCACCGAGCGAAAGGCTGAGCAGCGCGACATGGACAGGCACTACCGCACCTCGCACCCGAAGTTCGCTCGGCAATCGGGCCGCCACAAAGACGAGTCGCTGTGCCCTACGTGCGGCAAACCCTTCACTCGAGCAGACAATCTGGCAAAGCATCAGAAAAAGTACCACTAAGGCTAGGCGCACAGCCTGGGTCGTGTGATCCGGCACACAGCGCTCCCGGAGGACGGGGGAGGGGGGAGGGGAGGGAAAGACGGGGGGTGGTTGTTTTCCCAACCTCGATCCACACTGCCTGGTGGCATCATGGCACCCCATTGACAGACCGGCCCTCCCCTGCTAGCCGGACCGGTCGGTTGGGCCCTCCCGGATTCACGATGCTCGGATAATCTTCGACTATTTTCTCACATGGAGCCGCACGCGGAAATTGATGCATTTACTGTGGGGATTATCGTACTGGAAATTGCTTGAAGTTGGGCTTATCTCACTTGGTCTTTGTTTCACGCACACATTCGTTGCTTTAAAGAGATTACTTTGTATTTCCTTTCCTTTTGTTATTACAAGGATAAGTTCTGTAGAATATCTTGCAGTTTGCACCCGCCCGAATTTGCTTTCGCCTCTAGGTTACCCGCTCATTTCGTTCAATAATCCGCAATGCCCTCAGTCATAATTTTTCCACGACATCGTTAAGAAAAGTAATAATAGTAAAGTAAATAAAAAAGGAAAACGAAAAAAAAAAACATGAAAGATATTTTAGGGGCGACTCGGAAAGGTAGGAGCCATTAGAAAACACGCCCAGGAAACTCCAACCAACGCCTAAGCTACTTCAGGCACCCACCCGGAGCCATTAGCACAATGGCAGAGATATATATATGAAAAGAAATGTGAGATGCTTTGTGTGTCATGCTTTATTTGAATGGGCAACCGCCGCTGATGGAGGCTGCACCGCTCACAGGGCACACGTCGGATCCTGAGTTTCGGTGGATGGAGCTGCCATCGCTGCTGGAGATGATGCTGAGGGTGTCGACCTTGAACTCCATGTCGCCTGTGCTGAAAAGCTCAAACTTCATGCGGGAAGAGTCCACCTTCTTAGCCTTGAGGTACTCGGCCATCTCGAGCATGAACTGCTCCGGGCCGCAGATAAAGTACTCTGCGGAGCCGTGGCACAGCCACAGGTCATCCTTGTCAACCTTGGCAAGATCCATTCGGAAGTCGTGGTCGTAGGTGATTCCGTAGACGTCCGACTCGGCAAGATGCGTCTTGAAGATGTTGGAGCGGAAGTTGGGGCGGTTGCGAGCGATGCGGCGGATCTGGTCGTAGAAGGGGACAGAGCGGCGGGATCCGTGGATCCAGGAGACGGGACGGTGAGGCTGGCGCTCGGACACGGTGTTGAGGATGGACATCATGGGAGTGACACCAACACCGGCCGAGATGAGCACGATGGGGACGTTGGAGGTGTTGGACATGTCAAGGTAGAACTCGCCAGCAGGGTGGGTCAGCTCAACAATGTCGCCCTCCTCCTTCTCGTCAATGAGGAGGTTGGACATGACTCCGGGAGTCAGAGCAGCACCACCGAGGAACCGGCCGGAGCGGCTCATGTGAATGCCATGGTCACGCTTGACAGTAATGCGGTAGTAGTCAGGTCGAGGAGCATCACTGAGGGAGTACTGGCGAGACTGGAGGTAGCCCTTGCTGGCAACCTTGACCTGGACAGAGACGTACTGGCCGGGCTGGAAGCTGGGCAGACGCTTGCCGTCGACAGGGACAAGGTAGAAGGAGTAGATGTCATCGGACTCCTCAACCTTCTTCTCGATGCGGAACTTGCGGTAGCCCTGCCACTTGTCAAAGTCGCGGTAGAGCTGGGCCTCACGGCCAATGAGCATCTTGGCAAGCATCCAGTAAGCCTTGGTCCAGGCCTCCCTCACTTGAGGTGTCATGGCTGGGCCGAGAACCTCGCCGAAAGCAGCAATCAGGTATTTTTCGACAATGGCGTAGTGCTCGGGCATGATACCGAGGGAGCAGTGCTTATGGCACATGCGCTCCATCTTGGGGATGAGCTCGGTGATGTGGTTGATGTTGTTGGCATAGCTAAGAATGACGGCAGTGAGAGCACGGGGTTGTCGGCCGTTGGCCTGGTTGACAAGGTTGAAGTAGTCGTTGAGCTCGGGGTGGTCCCGGAGCATGTTGCGGTAGAAGATGGTAGTGATGCGCTCGCCGTGGTCGCTGAGGGCGGGGATAGTGCCCCGAATGAGCTTCGTCTGTTGGTAAGACAAAGCCATTGTGAGGATGTGAAGTTCCGAGAAACTTTTCTATATGGTCGGAGAGGTGGGAAGTGGTATAAGAGGAGTTGTTGGGGAAGATGAAGCACTTATATACTACAACCACAGACACTTTCAAGCAATGATATGTGTTGCAATTGGATGTAGAGATTACGGCCAGCCGAGAGATCTGCGCCAAGGGGAGGAGTCGATGTTATAAGGAAAGACTCAGCCCGGACAGGATACAGAACAAAACCGGTCATGATGAGCGTCCTCCCCAGATATTTTATCCTCGCTCGATATGGCCTGTCTCCCTCGCATGGACTCGCACCCCCCTGGTCCAAGCTGGGACCTGCAGGCATGGAGGCAGAGATTGTACACAAAGGCAAAAGAAAAAAAAACTTCTCCCCTGCTCCACAAGCCGATGATTCCTCGTAGTGGTGTACTCCTCCAAGGCGTAGCGACGACGAGATTCGTGCCAGTTCAGAAGTCGTACGATCCTAGGCAGGGGTGGCTTTCGCTGTTGCTGAGAGTGGTGTTATTGACACCCCTGTGGAGTTGCCGCAGAGGCCTCTCTGCTTGGCAGGCCTTCTTTTCTTTTTTTTCTCTGGGTCTTCCTCCTCGTCGTGAGCGCCTCCACTTGTCGTCACTCGCAGCCAGAGGCTAAGCTGTTTGCTGGAGAAAAGTGGACATGGCACAGTGTTGCCAGCCCTGTTGTGGGGGCAGACCTGTCATGTTGCCTTTGTCGGAGACGGGGCAGGCGAAGACGAAGGCGAAAAGAAGCAGGGGCCAGGGGCTGATGGTTTGGGGCGGTTGCTCATCATGGATCATGGGCCAGGGATTCATTTGTGGGTTCGCCGGGATGGCGCGCGCGGGTCATGGAGCGTGGTTATGGTTGTTCTTTTGTTGGAGTCGGAGGCTTTGCCTAGACTGCGAATCACGAATCACGGTAGGAGAAGATGGAAGGAAAGAGCAAACCTGAGGAGCGGTCCAGGCACGCACGCACGCACCGTACATACACACCACACACTGGCAATGCACGCACAATGTGATATCTGACAAGGAAAATAGAGTCAGCAGCGTTGCACCGCGACCGCCGCCGCGACTCTCAGTCCGGGCATCGGGGCAAACCGTGGGCACAAACGCATGCTCGTGGAGCTATCAACGAGAAATCCCGGCCTGATGGGACGGAAATGATGCAAACAGGCCCGGAGCTCAACGGTCAAGCTACCGTCAACCATCACAGCCGTGCGCGGCCGGAAACCGCTGAACCACTCGGCAAGTCGATACGGGGGCCTCAGGGCCCAATTCGGATGACATTCATACCTCCATCGCGCTGCTTGGCACAACGGGCTGCCGGGCTTCGTCTTCAGCCCACCAGAACCTCAGCTTCGGCCCTTGAACCTGGGGTTGGCATGGTGGATGCTCCCATCAGAGCCGTTTTGACACGCGGGTTCATGGAAGCCCGAGTTGTTGACACCCTTGCCGGTGCCCACTCCTTGTCTACCACATTCCCATTTCCGTCGGTAGGTAGCTCGGTATCTGGACTGAAGGCCTCTCGGCATGGCCGCATTGGGGGCGAGAGACATGGCTACTGCCAGGGACAGGAACTGGAACCAGGATAGTGCGCACCGGGAGCCAGGAACAAGAAGGATACCAAATCGCCAGACGCCCTCCCTCTCTGCATGCCGCACACCTCCACTTATACAGCTTAAGGTGAGCAATGAAGTTGCCCCCATTGCCAACGCTTGGGCGGCGGATACATCATGACAATAGCACGCGCGACGTATGCCGCCGTCCGGCGCGGCGCTCGCTAGGCAGTTACCGAGCCAAGATGAGAGCGGGTTCAAAGGGCCCTTGCTCATGCCAGGACCTCACGCGACGCCGTTGGCCGGTACAGCGGTGGCGAGCCGTCCCAGCCATTTCAGTCGCCGGGCCGCTTCACGCTGCTAATATTAATCACTTCCGGAGCAAAGCAAAGCTGACCAACACGTCAAAGGGCGCTTACGAGCTGTGTGGCCCCTCCAATGATGGCCGCTGATGAACAAAACAGAAGCATCTATTTGTCTTGGATCATCCTGGGACCGAGTCAGCTGAAACGGCTGCACCTCTTTACACTGTGAGTTAGGCCCGGCGCCCGAGGTGAAGCGGCCAATGTCTCGCTGCTTCGCCGCTTCCAGAAGAAGGCGAAACTTCTTCTCCAGGGCTTTGGTGTGGAGCTAGGCTGGAGGGTGCATGCTGGTAGAGAGGGCTGTGGCGTGGACATATCAGGTGGCCCAACCATCGACTTACATACATCACCAACCCCAAAAAAAAAAAAATACAACCCCTGGTCAGCGCATTTCACTGCGTCGTGGCACTGCGAGCTGTGGGCCCATGGGCTTTTTTTTTTTTCTCACTCTCCCTCGCCGTTCTTTTATCCCGTCTTTAGTTGGCCTTCGCTAGCATGGTCTAGCTTACTCTGGAGAGCAATTGGCATGGGCAGGTGGATGCAGTTCCTCGAGAAATATCGCACACGGACGTGAATATACATGAAACCCTATGAGGCGCGAGATGTACACCAGCTTGCTGGGCTCTCCCGTCCCCAATATGCGTTCACTTGGCGAACAACGCACGCACCGCCCGTCATGTCGGGAAAAAAGCACAGATACATCCCAAGGCGTGGTGGCGGCTATCTGGACAAAACACTACCGACGCAGTGTTACATCCGAAACAAACCCAAAGTCACGCATCTTTATGCTCCTATATACCAACGACAACAGCCAAGCGATGGCAATATCAACTAAGAAGGGTCCAAAACGGTAGGCTAGGTTAAGAGGCGGTAAGCGGATATGACAAGTCGGACTCGGCCAAAGTCGGGAGTGGGAATTGTGCACACCAACTGCTTGCGCTCGCCTTTGCGACCCCATGACACAATGCCAATGCCATGCCATGCCAATTACATCTTGGCCGATGGCATTGTTTCTTTTTTTTTAATCTGTATTTCTCTTATTCCCCTGCCAGTCTCGTTCCATTCCCATGCTCTCACAGGGGACTGTCGCGCCGGTGTGTAGGGGTGGTAGCAATGGCACGCTCCGGCGAGCCCATAGCCTCAACGGGTAATACGCAGCCGTGGAGTTGCTTTTCTGTCGGATCAGCGCCTGGGGGAAGAAGGTGATTCTCTTCCTTTCTTTGTACGGGACCCCTCCCCGTCCAACCAAGCCGGCCCATGAGCAGCATTCCTTCAACAGGCCACGCTCACAGCACGTAATGCATGTGACGCATGCAGCTGCGGCAGATACACGATCCCACGCCTCTCACAGGTTGATGAAGATTGGACTGCGCCGTTGAGCAATGTTGTCATTGTCCAATCTCGTGCCGTCCTGTGACTGCCTCTGGCCGCCGAGCCAGCCCCAGGAGCGTCACAGCCGTCTCTACCCTGTCGGCTCGTTCGCATTGCCCCTGAACAAAGCCATTTCTTGTAGACTCTGCTGAATAACCCGGGTGCCAGGGAAGCGCTGGATTAAGCTCCTTCGGCAAACCTCTAGACGCTCATGCACTCATCTAAGCACAGAGCACCCGCGAGGACGTGTTGCAATGGCTGGTTTTGGCAACGCCGTGGCATCGAGAAGAAGAAAGGAAACCAAAATCAATATTTGCCGCGCTGAATCCCCTATTTACGACCCCCATTCGTGCCTGCCCAACGATTGGCATCCTCAATGGCAGATACGAAGGCAGGCTGGGGTTGGTGACGCATGGCGGGCGTGCATGGAGGGCGCATGCTGGCGGCCATAGCACCTGAGTGCATGATGCAGCCGACCTGAACCCAGCTCTCTCCTCGACCACGCGTCGGCGCCTGTCTATCACCATTTTCGTCCCAACACTTGTCCGAATACGTAGTCAATCGCCAACGCCATCATGTGCAACCGTTGGATGGGGGCAGGTGTTGGTGTAGAAGCAGAATCCTCCGCCCACCACCATCGGCCGGAAAAAAAACTATGCCCTGACAAGGGGGGGTGAGCTGCATACGTGCGCGCATACATGTGTCCAAGAGGACCAAGCCTTGCGTTTTCCCTGCATCAGCTCGGATCTTTCTCGTCCCGTCTCGTCTGGACTCGCTGCGTGGGATGAAACCAAAAGGGCAGTTGACATGTATCACGAAAAACATGATGCATCGCAACTCAAGAGTTGCCCCTTCAGAGCACCGTATATCGCCCAAACCCATGGTTCCAGACCACCCAACCAAGCCCGGGCCTGGTTACCCCACGGAGTAATGCCGCTCACTGACAATGATCGTCCGCCCTGGCACGGTCATCTCACTAGCTGGCTGAGTCTCCGTAACTGACGTCGACAAGGGCCAAAGTCTCTTTGGCGAGCCTCTTCTGAGACGCGGCCCTGGTTTTCTTTCGTCATAATTGACAGCGTTCTAAATAGACGGAATAAGAAAAACCGTTGTCCGAATGACATCCCCTGACAGACAAGCAACTCAAGCTGATACCCGTCGGGGCACAAAGCTGAGCTCCAGCTGTCAGTTGCCTCAATCCTATCTAGCACTGACTCACATGCGCGTTAATGGGCAGTCTTTGCTTCTTTCCGGGATATCCGCTGTTGTTCTCTCCTTCGATGGGCTTCTTTCGTTTGTCCTCCAGGGGTAGCAAAGGCCGTTCATCCCGGCAAACCCTCACTTGGCATCATCTCCCCCAAAAGGACGGACACGCACACACTTAAACGGCTGAAATAAAATCCCAAAATATTTCCGCCCCCGGGTCTCGGGTCGGGAAACGGCCAGCAAGGGTCGCGGTCCGTCAAATTCGTGTCGAGTCAAACACACAGGTTGAGTTCAACGGGTTAGATTGGGATGAAAAATGGGCCAGGATGGACGGAGATGTAAAAATACCAGCACCTCTAACGACGCTCCCCCTTGCCCACTGGGGCTAGGGCGTGCCTGTCCTGGACGAGGCGGCGGTGGCCGGGACTCCTTCTGGCACGAGCGCTGTCAAGGGATGCTCACGCCAGCCGGTAAGTATCCACGGGAGCTTCAAGGCTTGAATAGCAAGTTGTCAAAAATTGATGACGAGGAATCCCTAGAGCGGTGGCCTTCTCTTGATCCGTCAGTTGCTGCAGCCTCAGCTCGAGCAAGGATGAAAGCTGCTTGCTTGCTCAACCCCCGCAGCCCATCGCAGATACGGAGATATACGTGGATGTCTTCCTCAATCCCACACACAAGCACGAATCCTACGGCAAAGCGTCGTCGTAGCTGTTGCCGTTCGGCGCTTGGTGGATGTTACAGGGCCCCTATGAGGTTTGTGACGAGTCGGAATCACAACATCCCACCGCATCTCATCAATCTCATCTACCCAATACTACCTCCCACGGGCGTCGCCATCGATGACACTGTCGCATTCCCCAGCGGCAACCCTGGCGAGAATCACCAATGCAAAAAGAAGAAGCCCCAATTCCCCCAATAGATGTGCCCAAGGCCGTCTATGGAAAATGACAGCTCCGCCTGCGGTGGTCCCCGACGAGGGGTCGCTTGGACTGCTGAAGATATTAAAAGCAATAAAACGGGTTTATGGGAGGACGCCGCACCAGACAATGCTACCCAGCAAAACCCAAAAAGCAGAAAAAAACGAACATGTCGCAATTCAATATCCTCGCCAGCGCCATCTACGACGTGCTGCGACGTCCTAGCCCTCCACGATAGTTTCGACGACGATGATCCCCCCCTCTGATCGCTCTTCTTCATCCACACCCCCTCTAGCTCGACCTTTAGTGCCTTCGGGGCGGGCCACGGCCAGTTCGGAACCCAGCTGCTGACCGCGCTACGGCTCTCCACTGGTCGCGTGGTATTGTACCCATCATGAGCCGTTTTTTTCTTTCCTGCTCTTCATGGGCTAGACGCCGATGGCTCCAAGGGTATTCTTTTTTTGCTTTTTCTACTCATTCCGGGGGTGACTAGTGATGACATGCAACCGTAACTAGAGCTCGGTTTGCTTTTTCGTTCATCACCAAAGGATAGGATGCATGTTTGATTCTCTTCGCTTAAGTGCTAGCCTGCTTCATCCCGACGCCGCATCCGCGGCCGGCCGGTCAGTCGATACCAAGCCCACCCACTGCGCCGCCGTGGGCTCCTGTACCTGCACGTTTGTGTGCGCGCATGTATGTATGTGTGTGTGTGTGTGTGTTTGTGCGTGCGTGTGGGTGGGTGCTGTGCAGAAACGGGGTGTGCGGTAAAGGCCTTCTCTGAAGTGGAATGGCGTCGGCATGCTCGAGACTGGAGTGGACGGCTCAGAACAAGAAAAAGAAAAACGAAGAAAAGGAACAGGTCGCCTACCCTTTGTCCGGTCTAACTATTCGGCAGCGGGGGTTAGGACACAGGGTCCCTTCTTTTTTTGAGGGGCGCGGTTCTCGCCTACACGACTTCTCCGTCACTTGTTACCGTTGAAGCAAAAGAAAAGCCCGGCGGGGTTGACGCCGTTTCCGCCACCGACATTGGTGATGGCCATGTAAATGCGGAATGGGAAATGGGAATCATGCATCAGGTCGGCGTTGCGCTCAATTCGACTCCCTACATAGGAACTATTTCCTGTTAATGCCCTCACTTTTGCGTCTTGCCAGCACACCCGAATCCAATCACACCATTCCTGAGCCTACCTGCAGGACCTTTTTTTTCTTTCTTTCCTTTTCCTTGTTTCAATTCTTGACTCGTTCCTTTCCCGCTCCCATCCATGGGTCGACTTTTTGTTTTTTTGCCTCCGTCACGCCTCCATCACGCTTCTCGCCTCGTACACATTGGCTAGCGCTGGCCTTGTTCACACCTCCTCACTCCCCCCCTTCCCATCTTCCTCGTCGTCTCCTCGTGGCTTTCACGTTTTTCTCCTGCGACATGTCTCCGCCATCCTCGTGCTCTCCACGTGTCGTTCACACACGCACGCACCCCGGGTCTGACCTTTATTGCTCCTCCGATAACGTACATTGCCTCGGGACGGATCTCTGCTTGCTTCTTTGCATGTACTTGCTCATGTACCCTCGGTATCCATCGAGATCCTCCTCCCCTCTTACACGTAAGGAACCTTCTGACGTACAGCATGCCGCCTCTGTCTCATGCGCATATCCTGTAACGCACAGCTGCCTGACTTCTGTGTTCTGTCTGTACACGTGTAGCTGCTTGTTTATGCCTCGGAGCAATGCAAAACGCAATCCTTTTTTTTTCATGTTGGACGGTTGCCATCCATACGTTTCTACACGTCGGCCGGGACTTCACGCAAGGACTCCGGGGCAATGAATCCGGGGCAGTGACATCCATAGTCTGCGTACTGTATCTGAGCGGAACTAGCCGCCGATACATGGTTAAAAACGTGAGACCGAGTACGACTCTGTGGCACGGTACGTACATGTCCCGCACGCAAACTCCGTAAACCCTCCGTCCCGTCTGCTCCGTCCCAACGCAACCCCGTCGGCGCGCAACGCAACCCCGTGCAATTCCCCTCCCTCCCTCTCTGCCCTCCACCCCCCGCGGCGCTCCCCCATTTCGGCGCCAGCGACATATATCGCACCGTCGCCGTAAAAGCCACACACGGCACAGTCACATTGCCAGCCACCTTGGCGGCACCACACTCAGGCGCCTGGGCCCGGCCACCGATGGTTCCGGCGTGGTCCCCCTCCCACGGAGAAACCCGCAGTGACATTCTTCTCGTTCGAGCCCGCCAGCCACGCCTGTCCCGTTGATTCCAAAGTCGAGCGCCGCCCGCTCAGTACGACGCTGAAGCCCGAGAAGTTAAACCGTAACTATATGAACCTAGCTGAACAGCCATTTTTAATAAAAAAAAATTACACGTGCCAAGTCTCAACTGCCGTTGGAACCTTGTTGTGGCTTGAAACGGTTTCATTTCTCATTAGAAATCATCCATCTGGTATTATGTACACGCCAAGGATACTCGGAGTCTGCCAATTTCAACTCATGCTCAGAATTTGCCTTCCGCGTCCCTCGTTACCGTGCAGTCCCGCGGATGCGCCCTCAAAAAACGCCTTCTCGCTAATTTCCTTAAATCCCCTTTTAATTCGTTCCTTTACCGGCCAACGCGAATGACGCCAGCAGCAATCAGCTTCTGGACCTTGGTCCTGACTTGAGGGTTTCGCATATGCTCCTGGAGGGCGGCAGGGTCAGACTGCGCCTGTTGCAGGATAGACTGCATCACAGGGTCTTGCATAATGCTCATAATCTAAGAGGGGGGGGATACGTTAGCAAAACAGACTTCCTTGTGCCAAGTACATTACATCATGGGGGCTCAGTATCAAAACTTACCTCAGGATCGTTAGCCAGTCGCTCCCGAGTCTGGTCCTCGGTCTCGTTGTCACGAGCAGAGTACATGGCCGAGAAAGCCTTCTGCTGCTGCTGCTCAATCTCTCGGGCGTTAGCACCGCTGTGGTGCTCCTGGTCGACCTGCTGAGCCTCGTTGCAGGCATCCACACACTCCGAGTACTTGCGCATGCCAAAGTAGGCCTGGGCCTTGCGAATGTATGCCCGAATAAACTTAGGGTCCTTCTTGATGGCCATGTCGCAGTCGTCAAGTGCGCTGGGGAACTCAAACAACTTGATGAAGGCAGCAGCTCGGTTGCTGTATCCACGAGCATCCTCGGGGGCACGCTTGATCATTTCCGAGTAGGCGGCAACAGCACCAGGGAAGTCCATCTCCTTGAACTTCTTGTTACCCTCCTCACGGGCCTCGTCGGCCTTCGCGGGGTCAATGTAAGCCTGGCGAGCCGACTCAGTCTTGGCACGCTCAGCAGCTCGGAGCTTGTTCAGAACATCGGGGGTTCGGTGCTCTGTCAGAGACTTGTTGTAGTTTTCAACAGCAAGAGGGAAGTCTCCCTTACGCTCGTAGGCAGTACCAATACGGGCGTAGCTCTTTGCGATGAGCTTGAAATCGGCGTAGATCTCGCGGCCTTCCTCGACGGCCTTGGTACAAGCCTCGATACACTTGTCGTAGTCTCCCTTCTCGAAGTAAGCAGCACCCAGGTTGTTCAGGTAGGTGATGTCCTTGAACAGTTCCCAAGCCTTGGTGTAGTGGGCAATGGCCTCATCAAAGTTGCGCTTCTTGTAGTTCTCAGTTCCCAGAGCCTTCTCCTTGTCGGCCTCATCCTTGGCCTTCTGCTTCTCGATAGCCTCCTCATCGAGCTCCTCAACCTGAGGTTCAGGCTCAGGGGCCTTCTTTGCGGGCTCGGGAGCTCTCTTGGGTTCGGGAGCAGGGGCATCGGGCATGGGCGAATCCTGAGGGGGGGCGTTGGGATCGCTGTCACGAAGCTCCATGTCCACACCCATCAGGACACCCAGCACGGTGATCATTCGGGGGTCAGAGAAGAGCTCTGGGCCGTTCTGGGGGTTCTCCTTGATCGATTGCAGCTTGGACATGAATTCGGGGTCGGCGAGGAAGGAACTGGTCTTGGGGTTCGAGGCCAACTTCTGGATCATGTTGGGGTCCTTGAACATGCTGCCAAGGCTGCCCATGGGGTCAGCACCAGCTATCAAAATCAGTTAGCAAGCCAAAATCGATAGGCTCATAGTGGGGGGCAACTCACCACCAGCTTCAGACTCCATGGCCTTTTGCACAGAGGCAAGACCGTTCTTGAGCTGTGCATTGTTGGCATCGTGCTTCAGACCCTCCTCGTATGCGTCGTTGGCACTGAGAAGGTCTCCCTTTCCGTGCAGGGCAGCACCCTTTCGGCCCCAGCCCTTGGCCCAGTCAGGCTTGATCTCGGTTGTCTTCTCGGCATCCTTGAGGGCGTTCTCCCAGTCCTTCTTGGAAGCATAAGCCGCAGATCGGTTGCTGTAGAGGATGTGGTTTTCGGGCTGGATGGCAATGGCCTGGGTGAACTTGTCGCTATCCAAGCGTCAGCACTTCTCATTCTTGTTTTATCCATCTTGATCATATCCTTACACAGCCTCGTCAAAGTTCTTCTCAGCGATGGCCTTGTTGCCCAGAGCCTTGAGCTCGTCCGCGGAAGCCATGTTTACACTTCTCTTTTGGGGGTTGATGGGGTATATGGGAGCGAAAGCGGTCTCTGGCAGTCAGAAGCGACGGGATGGTTGTCTTAAAAGCAGAATCTCTGGGTTATTATGAGGGGTGCACCCGGTCGTAGCCCCAGGCAATCGTGGTGGGGAAAAGAAGGGCCAGAGCTGCCTTCTAGCTCATTCGATGGTTGACCCCGCAGCGAGCTGGCTATTGGGCTCGGACTTGGTCTGTGCGCCACCCCAGCTTCAATGAGGCTGAGAAACTTCTAGGTTGATCTGCGAACTTCGAGTCGTCTTGAGTCCTCCAGGGTAGTGTGAGACAAAGGAGCAAGACAAAGAAATAGGATAAAAATGGAAGTCATGACGACACAATGTGTACTGGTATCAATTATGGTTGGACATTTTATACGCGGGCCGCATTCCTCGGGTTTGCTTTCTGACTTTGGTGTTTCAACGAGGAACTGCGAACCGTCGTCCGTTACAATCACCGCCACATCCCAAATTTGTCCAACGGCCATGAGCGTTCTTTTGTTTTAACACCACCTACCCAAATTATCAGCTGATATTACCAAAACATGCAGATTGGTGACGTCACCAATCTACTTCATTCGACCAATGAAGTAAAAAAGATAAACATAAACAAAACACGTTTCGATAGCGCGAGTGAGCTGAATCTTATCATCAAATCGTTTCATTATATTCGTGCCGCTATTTACTTTTTTGTTATATCATTTAAAAATTGTACGTAAAATCCTAAGGGGCAAAACTCTGCTCCTTGACAGCCACAATTGACTCGGCGACAAGATCCGCAGCAGACTTTCCAATCGAAAACTTGTAGTCGCCGCCCTTGACAATCCACTTCTTGGCAGATTCGTCCCAAAATGCAAAGTCCCGAGCATTAACGGGTAGCTCGACAGTGGCGGTTTCGCCAGGGTTGACAGTGACCTTTGAGAAAGCAGCAAGCTGCTTGATAGGGTTCTCTTCAGCAGTCTGGGCACTGCCAACATATAGCTGCACAGCAATGGCACCCTTCACACTGCCTGTGTTGGAAAGCTTGACGCTGACGGCAAATCCATTGTTGGCCTCCTTGACACTGAGGTCGGAGTAATCAAACGAGGTGTACGACAAACCGAAACCAAAGGGGAAGTTGACCTTGTCGGCGGAGAGACGGTCAAAGTGTCGGTAACCAACGAAGACACCTTCAGCATAGCTGACTTTGAGCTTTCCATCGGTATATTCTCCAGGGAAGTTACCATAAGCAGGGCAATCCTCAAGCTTCTTGGGGAAAGTGCAAGTGAGGTGGCCCTCAGGAGTCTGGGCTCCGGTCAGAACATCAGCAATGGCGTTGCCGCACTCCTGGCCAGGGAACCAAGCTTGGACGAGACTCTGGATCTGGTCTAGCCAGGGCATCGCAATGGCTACTCCGGTAGAGTTGACGACGACCGTCTTGGGGTTGACAGCTGCAACAGCAGAAATTAGGCGATCTTGGCTGCCGCCCTTGGGGAGGTTGAAACTCTGCTGGTCCTGGCCTTCGGTCTCCCAGAATGGCTCATGACCAGTAAAGATGACTGCGACGTCGGCGGTCTTGGCAACCTCAACCGCTTCGGCAAGAAGGTCCTTGTCGTGTTCGGCGGCAGACATATGTCCAATGCGGATACCGACTCGTCCCTCGAGGATACCAATGTCATCGCCTTCCTTGGGGACTGGAGGGCTGGTAAAGATGTGGACCTTGTATTGCTTCCCAGCTTCAAGAGGAACCTTGATCTCAGGAGCAGGGGCACCGCCGAAGAGGAAGCCCATGGCATCACCGCAGTTTTCAGTTTGCTCATAGATGAGCTCATCATCGATAACAAGCTTGCTGGGTCCTAGGCCAGCGCAAGTAAAGTAGTAGACACCTGTTTCTGGTGCAGTAAAAGTACCATCCAGGGTCACGTTCTTGTGGCTAAAACCAAAGCTGGTAAGAACATTCACATCGGAATCAGGGTGGCCGTTCTTGGTCTCGATTGGTTCAGGGTTGCCGGGGTCATAAAGCTTGTAAGTGAATCCAGGCTTGCCATCCTCTCCAACCACGTCCTCGGTAATAGCAGGGAGGTTACGGAAGGTATGGGCTCCTATTTACTAATTAGTTCAAGAAAAAATGGGGAAATAGTCAAAGGCGAATAGAAACGAACCCTTGGCATAAATGAGCTCAGCGCTGTCTCCCAAGGCAGCATGCATGGCATCCCAGGGAGTAACCTTGTAGTGGGCATTCACAGAGGCACTGCCGCCACCGTGGGCAAGACCAATCTTGGCATGCCCAAGGAGAGCAATCTTCTTGCCCTTGACTTTGTCCTTTGATAGAGGCAGAACTTGGTCGTCATTCTTCAAAAGAACAATACCCTTGGATCCAGCTTCTCGGATGAGAGCTTGGTGCTCAGGCTTGTTGATGGCCTGCTCGGGGGGAATGGTGTCGTCCTGGAAGCACTTGAGGCGTTCAAGGAACTCGAGAACCTTGGTTGCTCGTTCATTGATAGTCTCCTCAGAGGTCTTGCCTTCCTTGATGGCAGCAATGACATCCTCTGGTTTCCTCCAACGGGTAGGACCGGGCATTTCAAGATCCAGACCAGCCTCGAGAGACTCGGCAGTGGAGTTGGTGCCACCCCAGTCACTCATGGCGAGACCCTTCCAGCCCCATTCTCCACGGAGAACTTGCTTCATGGAAAATGGATGAGAGTCCGCGTGTGTGCCATTGAACATGTTGTAGGCGGTCATGAGAGCCCAGGGATTGGCCTCCTTGACGGCAATTTCAAAAGGTCGAAGATAAAGTTCTCGGAGTGCACGCTCACTGATGATTTCGTCCACGGTCAGACGGTCAGTCTCCTGTTCGTTGGCGGCGAAGTGCTTGATAGTAGCGGCAACACCCTTCTCTTGAAGTCCTTCGACAACTCTGGCTGCCATCTTGCCAGTCAGGAACGGATCCTCAGAAAAGGACTCAAAGTTGCGACCACCAAGAGGATGACGCTGTATGCACATAGTGGGAGCAAGAAGGCACCGAGCGCCTTTGGACTGTGTCTCCTCGGCCAGAGCGGAGCCAATTCGCTTGGCTAGGTTCACGTCAAAGGTAGAGGCCATCAGACAGGCGGCAGGGAAGCAAGCCGCGGTAGTGCCGCCGGCAAACGCAGCGCCTCTAGCACCGTTGGGTCCATCAGATGTTTTGACGGATGGAACTCCCTTGGAGGGAATCGGAATAGTCTCCCAGAGGTCCTTGCCAGCAAGGAGGGTGATCTGAGGGAAAGGTTAGTATGATCAAACATGAGTGAATGAGAATTGAGAAGCTGCAACTAACCTTCTCCTCAAGAGTGAGGGAAGCAACAATGGCTTTGATATCAACGGTAGACATTTTGACACCAACACACAAAGACTAAGGTGACACAATGACTGAGGAGGAGAACGGAAACCATCTTGTCGAGGGAGAGAGGGCCGCTTTTAAGCCCCAGAGTCCGGTAAACAGCTCTGCTATCCCAGGCAAGGACTGATCAGCCCGGGACGCGACAACCGCAATTCAACCGGTGTAAACGGTATCATCTGGCGCTTCATGCCCACTTTTTGCGGAGGATTGGGTGATGGCGAGTACTTGAAGTCTGGCATGGTTCTCCTCAAGTGCGGAGGTACCTCTGGGGAAACAGCGTACTTAGACCGCGGCGTCCGGGGTCCGGGTGGAGTTGTGCAGATGCCATCTGCGCAGCTGGCCCACCATTCTCCCGACAATTTGGCAGCCTTGAACCGATAATTGCCCGGATATGAAGCGGTGTTCTGGCGTTATGCACCATCCACCAACCGCAGCGGCGCAGGAACCATATCCTGGGTGCAACCAGTTCATTCGGGAGATGATGTACCGGCTCCGTCGTCAACGGACGCAGGTCCCGATTGGCGAGGCCCTCTCACTGGTATGGGTGGATAGAACGAGAGACTCCGGGGCCTGTGGTTATAAGTACCGGAAATCCCGTGAGGGAATGAGCAGTCGGTCTCGTATTTCGTTTCCGTCCCGATTTGTTTGGGTACCTACCTGCCAATGTCCGGAGTATAAAGTCAGACATAGGTCCGAAACAAGCGCTTTGAGACACCCTTGTCCAGGTCACTGGATGGCAGTGTGCGAATAATTCCCCTCCAGGGATGGCTGCCAAGCGGTCCTCAGGGGTGGTAGCGCCATGCATGCGCCGTGCCTTGAAGAGGCCGCCATTTTGGTTGGCCGTGAGGATACAGGTGTCTTTTTTGGTGGTGAGATGGAGCCGTTCATTACGTCTCACTGTGGCTTTTTTTCCTTTTTGGCTTTTTCTTGCTGTAGACTTTTGGCTACGAGGAGCCGACGACCCGGGACAAAAGGATACTTCCTGCACACCCCGGTAAATTCCGGCCGAGGATTTATGCGACAGACCTCAAACAGATACGAGCGCCAAGGTGACGTGACGCAACCGCCACTCTAAATCAAAAACGACACTGTTGCTTTTGCGTTTACAACATCACCATACGCGCCGCGAGCCCCGGCCCTCCACCACCATTCCTTTTGACGCCTCGCTCCGCCATGACAGTGAATTCAGCGGTGTGCAGGTAGAGATTTACTCCAATACATGATGAGCGACTCCAACGAGGTGCCCCGTGGTACGCGCGACCCGAAACATTCCGCCTCCGTCTTCCCCTTTTGCTAATTCGATGCGGTCGATCCAGGAGAATCATGGGCATCTATCCCTTCCCACCTTTTGCTCGCTGAACTTCAGCGGCGCAAAGACGAGGGCGAAAAGCCCGAATGCGGGAGCAGGACGAAGGGGAACTATGACACTTCGGCACACGTCTTCGCTCTGGTTCTCATCCTGGCTGTGAGCACTCTTGGTATGTGTGGCTTTGATCTACCAACGCAGGCCCGAGAAGCAAGATGAAATAATGTTAACAATTTTTGTGTTTAAGCTTGCGGATTCCCTCTAATATCTCGCCGAACATCGACAGGCCGCCGACAAAAGAACATCATCTTTTACTGCCAGCACATCGGCACCGGTGTGCTCCTTGCGACGGCTTTTGTTCACCTCCTCCCGACTGCATTCGAATCCCTGACCGATCCATGCCTGCCCTATTTCTTCAGCCAGGGCTACACGCCCCTCCCAGGGCTTGTCGCCATGACATCCGCCATCGTCGTTGTTGCCGTCGAGTCATTCCTGTCGGCCCGGGGAGCCGGACACTCCCATTCGCATAACCACGACCTCTGGGACGAAAGCGATGAGTCGGACAGCGACGCGACACTACAAGAGACGACCGGACTGGCCGCGAGGAGGGCTGGGTCGAGGCCACCGGATATCTGCCTCGACGATATTGAAGCGACACAGGGCCTGGTTGCCGGAGTATCGCCCCTACCCGAATCTTCCCCCAGCGCAGAGGAGAGGGCCAAGTTGAGGGACGATTTCAATGACGGTGATTCTGACTTGGAATTGGATTTGAACGAGCTTGATCCGGTATCTTCGCGGAGTGCACACCGCCGAAACGGCTCGTACGCTTCGCTCAAACCCGACGATGTCCCCATGACACCTGTGTCACCCGGTGTGCCCAAGACTCCCGAGGAGAACCAGCGTCTTTTGCTGCAATGCGTGATGCTCGAGGCCGGCATTCTTTTCCACAGCGTGTTTATCGGAATGGCTGTTTCCGTCGCTACCGGCCCGGCGTTTGTCGTGTTCTTGATTGCCATTAGCTTTCACCAAGCCTTTGAGGGATTGGCCCTCGGAAGCCGAATCGCCGTTATCCAATTTCCTCGCAAATCCATCCGTCCCTGGCTCATGGTTCTAGCATATGGGCTCACAACACCGATTGGGCAGGCAATTGGCTTGATCATGCACAGCATGTATGATCCTCAGAGCATGGGCGGCCTCTTGGTTGTGGGCTTCATGAATGCCATTTCCTCGGGTCTTTTGCTCTACGCCGGTCTTGTTCAGCTTTTGGCAGAAGACTTTTTGTCGGAGAAGAGCTACAAGGTGCTCAAAGGAAAAAGGAGAACACATGCATTTCTCTGTGTTATTGCAGGCGCAATTTTGATGGCACTGGTCGGCGCATTTGCTTAGTCCCTCGATATCCTGGGCTTGCACATCTATAGCATGATTTCTGATGTTACATCATGGTTGGCGTTGAAGGGGGAAAATGGGTCCACACACTAAACTGTTACATACACTATGATCATGGGAATCAAATGGGTGGTTTGCGTTGTTATTGGTTTGCATGGGTTCGTATATAGAGAGATATCGGGTCACTTGAACTGAGCAAAACTTGTACATTTCCCAAGTGGTTCGATTCCCTGCGGTTCCTTGTCCGGACTCGCGTCCTGGTGACGTTTCTCAACTTGCAGCAGCTCGACGGTAAGCTGCAGCCTGGCCTTGGCCGCCGGGGCGAGTGGCTCCGAACGACAGATCTCCACGATAATAGCCGAAGGCAATCGGCAGCAACGTTGGGAGCCCGCTTTCTCGGCCCTCTCGGACCCCGCCAAAGACCGCATGTGCCAATCATGGAGCTGCTTTTAATCAGCCAGACACATGCCGTCCCACACGAGCTCCAAGCTCGGAAAATTGCAAGATTTGGAGCTAGGCCGTGCTGAGTTGCATGATTGAGCTTCGGTGTTGCGAATCGAACCACTTGTTGCCAGAGCATGCCTTGACTGTGTCTCGGGAGGCCCCTCCTTTGTCCGATATATCTACTATCCCTCCGACCTGCACCCTCACCTCCCCCCCCCTTCCGTCCCTCTCTCTTTTTCCCTTCTTTTGCTATCATGTCCCGCGTTCGCATCGCAATCTTTTTTGCCTTACAAGCCATCCTCGCAGCTTTATTTTTGAACCGTTCACCGTTCCTCATGACGTCGACCGCCCCAACCAAGCAGTGGTCTGATGGGCCCATGAAGCTCGTCACAACGCCACAGTACGAGACTAAAAAGGTGAGATTCGGGATGACGCCGTGGCACGGCTTATATGGAATATATGGTCGGCTTGACTAACACCTTGTGTCTTTTTTCTCCGCTACAGACTGATCTCTTTACTGTTGGCGCAACCCATATGGCCCTGCTGCACAACGCCATTATCCGCGGCTTCAACTCAATCTACCTCCAGGCTCCCCACGTCAAAGACGAAGACAAGGCCGCTTTTATCGGATACTCTCAGACTTGGTTCCGCTTTGTCAAGTCTCACCACGACGATGAGGAAGAGAACCTGTTCCCCAAGGTTCAGGACTTGCTTGGGGACGAGGCCGTGTGGACCCAGACCCACGAGGAGCACGGTACGCAATTGCCATGCCATTGCATCGCACCAGTTCTTCAAGGTGATTTCCTAACATTGACAGAATCCTTCCTCTCTGGCCTTGCCGAGTTCAATACCTACCTCGAAAAGCTCGATGCTCCCACCTCCCTCGATTCGGCCAAGCTGATCAGCATCATGGACTCGTTCAAGGATGATTTCGAAAACCATTTCCACAGCGAGATTCACACCATTGCTGCCTTCTCCGAGCACGCCAAGGCACCCGTCCCCGAGACCCCCGAGGCTGCTGTCGCCGGCGACACCTTCAAGACATGGGGCAAGAAGACGGTCACCAAGGCCGGCACCCTCGACGTCGTGCCATTCTTCCTGTTGAACCTGGACCGCACCACCGAGGACGGCATGTGGGCCAACTGGCCTCCCATGCCGGCGCCCATCAGGTGGGGTCTCACCAACATTGCGGGTTCGTGGTACGGCTCGTGGTGGAAGTTTTCGAGCTGCGATGCCCAGGGCCAGCCACAGGAGCTGTATGCGCTGCGAGATTGAAGTGCCCAGCCAGTAGTCAGCAGGGCAGGTATGCTGGATAGTTTCGATGCCAGTTGCATTTCTTCTAAGTTTGGGAATATGGGCGTTGGGGTGAGTTGTTCGCTACTCAAGAGAAATGGTTAGGACATGCCCCAGTACGGTCTTTGGGCTCTGCAATAGGCGCAATGGGTGGATCATGCACATGCATTCAAGTACCGCTGCTTAATTTGAATACTGATAAAATAAATTGAACGGGAAATGTTCACAACATGAGTGACTTGTAACTGTTAATTTCTCCGCCATTTATTACCATGCTGGTTCAAGCCTCCAGGTAGATTCAATTTTCTTTTCTAATTCTAGCCTAGTTAAAACACCTCCTTCTCCAATGCTTCCATGATAAAAAGCTTTTTACCTAAATTGAACTTGGGGTCGGATAAGAATCTTGGAGTAACCCAGTTGCAAACAACTTTAAAGACGCCAAGGCAATAAATATTTTGATTAGGACTCTCTTACTTAGGCCTCCCCCTAACGAATAATCCTCAAGTAAATTTACTTATTCATTTCTTTATTCATTTGCCTTTGCGAAAAATGCCAATGTGGTTGACCTTTTACTATGACACTGTGTAACCCAGCCTGGCCGGGGGCTGGGCGACTTCGAATCACCGAGCTTGACATGGATAGCAGTTCTTGGCAGCTGCGAGTCTGAAACCGGCGGGAAAATCCTTTGGGCATGCACACTCTAATAATACATCTTCCGACCGACGATCCCTGCATGTCGACGTACTTGGCGATGCGTAGTCACGCGTGCAGGTGGTCAACTGAAAGTCAAAGGCCAAGGGTCAGATTGTTAGAAACTTGGGGATTGATGTATTAATCTTTTTTCTTTCTACATTCCGGTTCTTTGTATTTATTCTTCATATTACTGGTATGGATGAGTTACAGATTCGGACAATGATGGCGGAAATCGTCCCCGGTCACGAGCGCGAAAAACGTACGATCAACTGGCAAAATGCCAAGACTTGCGGACTGGATGCTGCATAGCATTATACCTCATCAAGTGGCTTATTTTGGCTTGGGGAGTACAGACTGTTGGTTTTCACTCGCATCACTAGCGGCTATGCATGGCTGCGCCTATTCCTGTGCATGTGCACGGCATGATGAGTTGGATGTGGGATTGTTACATGGGGCTGGGATGCTAAAGAAAAAAGAAAAAGAGAGAAAGGGAGGTGAGAGAGAGAATAGCTGTAAAAAGAGAGGACAAAAACAAGTAAAGAAATCACACGACTCAAAACCATGTTAGGCCAAATGAGTAGAGGTTAAATAAAGCTAGGATAGGTTGCCTAAAGCAGCACTTGCTACCTTGTTAGTTGGCACACCTTATCGGGTGATGAGATCTGTCACTGTCTTACTCTGTAGCACCTGCCAGCCCACATCATGCTCTCATGCCTCCCAAAAAAACCTTCTGAGCGGGCAGGACCCTTATAGGCTCAAGATAAACTGCAGACCACGCCAATCAGGTATTGTTGCACAGTGAGCGAGTGGAGAAAGCCCGTCGTGGGCTCACAATCACCTGGGCAGCCCAGGGTGCTATACACGAGAGAGGCAGGCTAACATGGAAACTTGCTCAAACAGGCGCACGTCAAGGCCACCGCAACAGCCACGAACAAAATTTATACGCGCTTTTGAGCCCATTTTCTCCAATTGTCTCTCCACTCGGAGATCCACGGGTTCGCATGCCGCGTCTCATGTCACCGTTGCGGGTTGCAGATTTGGCACTGCCTTGGCGTCGTGTGGTGGACCCGAGGCCATGCAGGTGGCTCCCGGTCGATCTTTCTCCTCCAAGCAGCTACCTCAATGGAATAAATACTTGAGCTATCTCCGAAGCCTTCTTCTTCTTTTTTTTTAGCATTGGTCCCCAAATTATCTATAAATAAGACACTCTACCCTTTCCCAAACACCATCACAGCCAGCCTCACCACAATTACCAACATCGCCACAGCCACCAACCACACCTCAACACCAAACCTCAACCTCGACATGGACATGGACATGTCTTCTACGGCCACTATGGCCATGACCGGCACGGCAACTATGAGTATGGCCACGGCTACTTCTACCGAGATGAGCATGGGCGGCTCCGACTGCAAGATTTCTGTAAGACCACATCCCCCCCCCCTTCCACGCAATGCCCTCCACACAATAAGATGCTAATTTGAAGCCCCAGATGCTTTGGAACTGGTACACGGTTGATACGTGCTTCATAGCCACCAGCTGGCACAACACCACCAAGGGCATGTTCGCCGGCTCCTGCATTGGCGTCATTCTTCTCGTCATGTCCCTCGAGTTCCTCCGCCGATCTGTCAAAGAATACGACGCCTACCTTATCCGCCAGCATGCCTCCAAGTTCCTGGCTTCTGCAGGCCCCAGTACCAGTTCTGATAGCAGCAAAGCCGGCGGCGTGGCTGCTGCTGGCGTTGTCCCCCCTTTCCGGCCCAACATTTTTCAACAGGCGATACGTGCATTCCTACATATGGTGCAGTTTGCGGTGGCCTATTTCGTGATGCTCCTAGCCATGTACTACAACGGTTACATCATTATTTGCATCTTCATTGGAGCTTACCTGGGGGCATTCATCTTCCAATGGGAAACACTAGGTGGCCAGGGAGGATCAACCAGCGCCGCACGCGAGGCTACAGTCTGCTGTGGTTAGATTTCTGCCCTGTCCATTGGTGCTATTTGTTCTTTTGCTTGCTTGCTGGTCAACTGGGTCTGGGTATGCAGTTCCGATTGCATCATTTAAGGTGTATGGAAGTAAAACAAACCTAATCAGTATTATTTATTTTATTTTATCTTATTTTTCTCTATTCATGATTACAGGGTTGATAGGATTAAGATCTCCTATTTGTTTTAAAACGACTCCAGTTACAATCATACGAAGGCTGGGCTGTAGAACATGGTGATGCGTGTGGCAAAGAAATGGGCCATCTGGAGAACTCTATTATTAAATGCAAGGAAGGTGTAACACGACCTTATCATAGGACCATGTTACTGTGGGTTCCCACCCGCTCCGCCTCACCCGTTGCTTATTGCTGACCGGTTCCTTCTTGGCTTGTCAAGTTCGATGTACAGCGTTCGCATAGCCAAGACCCGCTGTGCTTGTGTCGCTTAGGCTTTCGGCTCTCTCTAAATCAACCGGGTGACTGGCTGTGGCTCCTGGCTCGGTTATCGCGGGACCAGTTGGCCGATGGGGGCCCTGGTTGGTGGATGATCTGCCGCTCGGCTATTAGCCCAAGCTTCCGGTATGAAATGAGCAAAACTGGTAATTTTTGCTTACAATTGGATGGGTGGGACGTGAGGCCGTGGCTCCACGGCCTGGAACCCATGCTCGGTGTTCCCCAGGCTTCGGAGGGTAGACTTGCAGCAGCCCATGTTGCTGGCTCAGCAGAGGTATCTGGGAAGAAAACGAACAAAGGGGGGAGGCATGCCTAAATACTCGATCTTTTAGCTGCCCATGGGTGATTTGGTTCTTCAGTGGGTGAATAAATAGTAAAAGGATGCTGTGATTTAATTCTTTGGTTTGCTCCAAATCACATATGTATAATTTTCCGGTCCGTAGAATCCTGCCAAAGTAGTTGATACCGCGCATATATTTTACTTCAAGCCCAACCAATCACCAAACCCCATTTATGCTCCAGTATTTGTTTCCGCATTCTCTTGCTTCTGGCCTCCCTCCTCGGCGTTTTCTTCCTGGGGCGACTCATTTCTTGACGGCCTCCTTCTCTCGAGTTCCTCAACAGGGAGGTCTATGAGCTCAATTATTCGCTGCCCCATAAAAGAGTCACTCGAGTTAGAAAGTCTGAAGCCCAGGTTTTGGTTCCTATTGCGACGGCTTTTGTGGTGTCTCCTGCGCCTGGAGTGTCCAGAACGCCGAGAACGCCTGGGTTGCTTGGGGCGTTTAGGCCGTGAGGGTGTTGACAAGAAACAGCCCATAACTATGGTTGACCCGGTTAGAAATTGCCTGTGTATTCTGTAGCTAGATTTTGGTTAGTTCAAATACCGGACCGGAAAATAATCTTATATGAGGAATCCCGCAAGCCGAGACCAGATTTCGTATTTATACCGAGGCTATGGCATTCCATTCAGCGCTGCCAAGCCCTGTGAGAACATTCATGCTGTGTTCCACAGAATACGGCTGCTAGACAAGGACATGGGGAGGTCTCCTGACACTAAGAACGATACGTAGGTGCCAATGTGGCCTCGTCTAAACGTTGTTCACTTGGAGTATGCTGGCTCGCCCTCGGCACACTCAGTTCCTTCTTGAACACACCTCTCCACCGCAACCTTGGCGTCCTCGTCACCGTCCAAGACGTCAAGCCACCGGCCTTTGACGTTTTCCGACTGCAAAAGGAGCGCACTGACTTCCGCCGTTGTCGCGCGGGTAGTCATGCCGCGCGCCAGCTTTGTCTGGCCCATGAACACCCCTCCAGCATCCTTGTCCGTCAGGCCCCCGGGCCGGACAGAGACGGCGGTCATGTCAGGACGCTTCCTAGACTCCGTAAGGAGCGCCTCGTCGGCAGCGACCTTGGCCTCGTAGTATCGGGCCAGGAAGGTAGAGTTGACCTTTTTCCAGCCCTCCCAGTCCTCATCTGTCCACCAGGGCGCGTTGAGTCTGCGGGCACCGAGGTACGAGACGATGACGAAGTGTGTGATGGTGGGTGTGGCGACCGAGGCCTGAATGAAGTGTATCGCCGCATCGCGGTCAATGCGGAATACCTAAAAAGAGTCCTATTAGCTGACAGTCACAGAATGAGACGGGTGTAAGAAAATTTACCCGGTCCTGGGAGCCAGAAGCCCCAGCCCCTAAACGATGCTTAGCAGATGGTCATCAGCAGCATTCTCATTTACTCATACCAGCACTCCAAAACACCGAGTCTGGATTCACATCCTTGATGATCTCGGCCGCCTTCTCTTGGCTGTCCACCTTCTCAAGATCGTGAACCAGTACGTTTAATTTCCCAGGCAGCCCGTCGGCAAACTTCTTCAAGTCTTCGACCTGCTCCTCGGTGCGGATCAGGCTGGTCACGGTCCATGACTTTTCCAGCAGGGTCTTGGTGAGCAGGCGGCTGATTCTTCCGTTGCCGCCGAGAACAAGGACATGGCGCGAGGACGACATGATTTAGCGGGTGTTGTAGTGAATGGTGAGATGGCTTAGCGATGAGTATAGGCACTGTGTCAAGGTTGACGTGCTGTGAGGGATGTGCGGTTGAACGCGGGGTATGCGGGCGGGACCGTTGTCCATCACCAGCAACTGCACCAATCTGAAGGTTGGCAAAATGAAACATTCAAGCAGACGACGGTATTATTTCAATCACTGAAACACATGCGCATTCAGAATCTTTCTCGATTTCTTAGTTTGATTATTATTTCCTGGAACAACCAACGTTCCTTCAACCCAGAGATACAGCCAACAGTTCAAACAGTGGTTTTCAAGAAAAGATATACAATCGGGATTCCTGCACCCATTTATACGTCCAGTGATGCACCGTGCTAGATGTAAATAAAAACAGCGGTCTAATACATTCAGGCTGTTGCATACACTCGATAATCAACTTGAGGTCCCGTAGCCACTGCATAGCTGAAGCCCAATGACGATGTTCGACGCGGGATCTTGTAATCTTGTGGTCGTTCAGTACAATGTGATTTGCCCAAATCCGAGGGAGGATCCAGTGGTTGCTCAGGCACAAGGCTTGGGGGCTCTTCCTCGATGGCCCTAGATATTGTCAGTGAGTGATTCGGGATGTTGAGTAGTTATTTAGCTTACTCTAATGGGGTTGAGCCCCCCGATTCTCTGTTGCTGTTGCTGTGACTTGACCATGCCCAAAAGCCCACAGGTCTTGGCTCTTCAAAGCTCCCAGCATCATCTATGCTGCTGTCGCTATCGCGGCTAATCGTTTGGTGCAAGGAGGTGGAACTCTGATTGGTGATGAAATATCCAGCGCTGTTTCCAACCCACTTGCTGGCTTCGGGAGACATGTAGGCGGAAGCGAGATGGTCGTTGTGGCCATTCATGTTCGCGAAATATTGTTCGGTTCTGAGGCGACGAAGGCGAGCCATTTCAACAGCGCGAGACGTTTCGGGGCTTTGACGGCGAGGTCTTCCAACCGCCCGCCCTAGCCTTGAGACCACGCAACCCATTACGACTGACAGATTCAGTTTATCTTTGGTTTCTCCACTAGCAACCGCTCTCAGGTCGACTTTCGATTTGCGAATTTGCTGGACTCTGACGGAAGAATGGGTGAAGACCAATTGGCAGCTTAGAAAAGATGACCTTCTTATAGTTTGCTTTCATAGGGGGGGCACAGTAAACAAATGTCACTGGACTCGTGCTTCGGTGTTTGTTTGTTTGCTTCGCGAGTCGCGGGCTTGAATCATCGTAGCGATGCGGTTCTTGGAAAACTGCATGCGAATGAGGTGGCTTCGGTGGGATTCACTCCTATCCCAATGACCAAACAAACGAGACAGGAGCGGAGTTGATGGGTCATCAATGGCCATAGTGTCGTCTCATAGGGACTTTAGGTCTAGGAGTTCTCTCATTATTTCCTTGTATGTCTAATATAAATCAACAAGCTGGTGCGTTGGCAATACTCCTGACAGACTGGTTGCGGTGAATGTCATATTCGACCGAAATAGATCAAGCGCTGGCGATGAGTCAAAGTTTATGAACGTGTTGTGAAAAAAGGGCTTGAATGAGTGAATAGTAAATGGAAATAATCTTGCGGCTATCTTTGCCATGCAAATATCTCCTTGGTTGAATTCTTTTCAAGTTGATGCGGGTACTATTGGAAATTGCAGCGGTACAATGTTTACGGGTTACTTAAGATCTAATTTATTGTCTTTGGCAACGCCATTGTTGGTACGCTCGAATCTTGGTAAATTAAAATGATACAAAGTAGTGATCTAGATATAGATTCTTATGGATCTCAGCACCGAATCGTAGCATTTTGCTAGTTTCAGGTCTATGGAGTAACACGAATGCTCAACATGTCTAGGGTACCTCAGTTGGTATCGCCAAAAGTGGGATGACTTTTTGGATTTAGTTTGGATCGAGTTTAAGCGAGGGCGAAGTGGGCCAACGCTCACTCTTCCCATTGGCCCGGTATCCATTCTCAGATGGAAAAGCTCAAGTCCGAGTGCCGAAACAGGCTGACAAATGGGTCTTGATGTGACCTGGGGGGTCTTGGCTATGGCTTGGGATCCACGATAGAACCAGCATGCGATGGGGGTAAAGGGCCAGGCATAGCTGCTTTGTCAACCTCAATTCAAACATTCTCCAGTATCGCCAAAACACCGCATCGCGTCGACCAAGGCCAAGGCCCGCAGCCGCGTCGCCATGTTCCGCCACTTAATGTCCGCCAAGGTCCGCTCCAACGCTGGATGCTGGACCTGTCGCCTCCGGCGCAAGAAATGCGACGAGAAGCGCCCTATCTGCGAAGGCTGCGCTGTCCTCGAAATCACATGCCACTACAGCGAAGAAAAACCCGACTGGATGGATGGAGGCCCGAAGCAAAAGGCCCAGGCCGAAAAGATCAAGGCCCAGGTCAAGAAGCAGGCGTCGCAGCGCCGCGATCGCAAATACATGGAGATGCTCGAGGCTGGCACCCGCAATGTCAATCTCGGCAGCAATGGGGAAGAGCACACTGTCAATAGGCAGGCCTCCCGCAACGAGATGGGCGATACCGTCGTCTCCGTTTCTGGCTCCGACACCGAACCCGCCTCCAGCCACGACAACGGCTCGACACCTGCTTCCAGCAACACGAGCGCCTCGCCCCCCGAAATTCCCTGGCACAGCCAGCTCATCACTCGACCTGATGATCCTCTCAGCGCGAACGGACAAAACACCGAGGTTCACTTTATCATGATCTATCTGGACTATGTGTTCCCTCACCTTTTCCCTTTCTATCGCCCTCCCATGCTGGCAGGCGGCCGCGGCTGGATCCTCGATCTCTTACAAGCCAACAAATCGGTGTGGCACACGGCCATCTCACTCGCATCTTATTATTTCAGCATCGTCTTGTCCAACGGCCAGCAGGAGCATGTAGAATGCACCAACCGCATGGTGCACCAGCTGCAGACCCAGCTTGAGATGGGCTTACGAGAGCTTCAGCGAGAAATGAGCGCCATTAACGCCGCTGGAGATCTTGCAGGGCCAAAAGAGAAGCTGCAGCTTCTCCAGGGCATTCTTCAAATGCTCATCTTTGAAGTTTCAACTAGCAATAAGGATCACTGGCGGATGCATCTCGACGCCGCTATCGCCATGTTCATCCAGATCGTCCCTACACCCGAGCGGTGGGTTGAGGTGCTAGAGGGCCTTTATAGCATGAAATGGCCACCGCCCTCGATGGGAGTCAATCGGCCCTTTAGCACTAACCAAGCTACCCTGCGGTTTTTTACCGCGAATATCCTGTACATTGATGTTATATCGAGCATCACGCTTGAGCAGTCGCCACGGCTTCAGAAGTACCAGCCACCCGTTATCCCTGGCTGTCAGATTCTAAATCAGCGGCTTGGCCCCTCACGTGCAGGCCCCCTTTATATGGAGGAGTTTATCGGATTACAAAATTGGGTAGTTCAGATTATTGGAGACGTCGCCGGGCTGGATGCCTGGAAGAAGGACCAGAAGCGGGCAGGTTCGTTATCTACCGCCGAGCTGGTGCAGCGCGGAAATGTTATTGAAGATGCCATCAGGGCTGGACTTGAGGTGATGAAGGGCGAGGCCCAGGTGAGGGAGGCAGCTCTGACTGCACCTGCTATGTTCGGGGAACATCAACAACCCGCACACCAACCCGGTCTCACGGACCAGTCGCCAAGTCTGCTCATCAACAACATTATTTGGCTCCAAGCCGCTCTCACTTTCCTTCATGTTGTCATTTCAGGCTGGCAGCCTTCGTGTCCCGAAATTCGTGCCTCAGTTTCCACAATGACGACTCTCCTCACTCAGCTCCCCCAAGACACTGGCATTCGAACACTGGTTTGGCCATTCTGCATTGCCGGCTGTCTTTCTCCTATCGAAGACGAGTGCAAGTATCGCGGAATGGTTCAACGGATGGGACCTGTCAGTGTGTTTGGAACGGTCAAGGCAGCCATGGAAATCATGGAAGCTGTCTGGGCTCGAAGGAGTCAAATTGACGAGAGCTGGGACGTGGGCAAGTGTATGCGAATTTTGGGACACGGAGTTTTGCTGATTTGATACCCTGGGATATTGTCTGTTGCCCTGCCCTTGGCGAAGGGATCTGCGGCATGCTTCAAGGCGGTTTTTTGGCGTATTATGATGGGTCATGGAGAGGGGAAATAACAAATTGCCCAATGCCCATGGCGTAATGATGAATGGGAAACTGATTGATGATTTTTTTAGCAAGAGCAAGTATCAAGGCAGTCACAATAAGACACAGTGAACATTTTTGGATGCCAAAAAAAAAACTCCTTGTATTTCTTTTATCTCGTAACTATTTTTTTTCTTATTCTTTTCAGTGATGAGAGCCAATCTAACCAGTAGACATTACCCATGGTTGTGAAACCAGAACCCAAGCGAACCCAAACAAGCAAACCCTGACCGAAGACCCATTAAGTTGCGTTTCCGAAAACTGACCAAGGACCCGATTGACCTTTTTTTTTTTGTTGTGTTTCTGATTTTTTGATTTTGCGTTCATTTCCATTGTCGTTAGTTATTCAAACCCATTTTTCACCATTAACCATTGTTTGTCTCTTCTTTTCCAACAGGCCCAGATCCCACCATCCGGAGACGTGGGACATGATTGTCCTCCGGGCGGAGCGAGCCTTTTCAAAGAGAGGGCTTCGCGGTCCGCCATCCGAGAAGGATGGCGAGGGAGGAGCAAGGTGCAGAGCAGGCACGGGAGGAACAGGAGGCAGTTCTGCGAGGGGCTTTGGGGCCTCTCGCACTCGGCCTCTCTCCTCGCGGATAGGCGCCGTGGGGGGCGGGGGGAACCACGGGCGGCGCACGCTCTCCGAGTCGGAGTCGCTGTCGAAGCGCTTGTGCTGGTGCGCCATGGCCACGGTCCCCAGGCTGCGGCTCCGGCTCCGAGTCGTGGCGGTCTCGGGCCGGAAGCCAGCGGCGGTTGGCCCCGCTTCAACCCCACGGCCGCACCCTCAAGCGGACTCGAAGTTCTTGGGGGCGGGAGCAGAGGAGCCCTTGGTGCGCTTCCACAGGCACAGGGATGTGATTGCGGAGAAGGAGAAGAGCACGCACAGGGCGATGCTCAGGCCCCAGATGGCCTTGATCTGGTAGCACGAGGCCTTGTCGGCGTCGACCCACTGGTACACGTTGCTGCGGTTGTGGTAGACGTTGTGGAACAGCGAGTTGATGAAGTTGGCCGTGTTGCCGTTGGACGGGAACTTGGGGCACGAGAGGTAGCTCACGGGCTTGCCGACGCTGCAGGCGACGACGATGCAGGCAATGAGCAGGAGGGAGTCGGCGGCGGTGGCGATGAGGAGAGGCAGCATGTAGTCCCAGTAGAGGATGTAGCTGATGACAATGTAGAGGACAGCGATGCAGGACTGCGCATGTTAGTCAGAACCCAGAATATACGTTTACAGCCTCTAGCTTTAATATTTTATGCGAATACTTACCACGACCAGTGTGCCGATGAGGGCCGAGGGAGCGGCGTAGTCTGCCATGACCATCTCGGAGATGAAGTTGGCAGTGAGGCCGATGATGGTGATGAGGGCGATGGACTGCATGGCTCGCATGGCGGTCCAGGTCATGCCGAGGGCACCGAGGGCGGGAGGAGAATGCATCTTGGACTTTTCGTTGGAGGTGACGATGGAAAGGCTAGGGCGCGACGAGCCGGCGGTGCGCAGCGGGAAGTGCTTGGAGTAGAAAGGGATGCAGGGGGCCGAGGAAGGAATCTTGTCAACTGGGAGGCCCGCCTAAGGAACAGGCGAACGTGAAAGAAAGATGGCTCTGTATCGTGAAAAGTGAGAAAAAAAGAATAGAGCGAGATAAAAGGCCGACGAGGACGAGAGAGATTTGTCGTTGAAGAAGTTTTTTTTTCGTGAACGTTCGAAAAGCGGTATCCGACTAAAACCAGAGCCAGATATCCAGAAAATCAAGAGAGAGAGAGAGATATAGAGTCCACAAATGAAATAAGGAAATGGACAAAAGAAAGAGAGAAAAGGAAAAGAGAAAAAAAAGGAAAAGAATTGATTGTTTTGTTGTGTTGATGTGCTTGCTGGAGAGGGAGAGAAGAGAACTGTATTTGGCTCGAAGGGCCTTGGACTTATATACGTGATTGACAAACGACGAGCGTCGCCGTGTAAACGAAAATACACACATGCACACACCCACAAGCGCAAGCCAAAACACGGCAGGCCAAGACCGGGCGTGAGAACCCATGGCCGGCAGTCGTAGCACCGGTCCACGGCCAGAGGCCAGGCGGCCGTACTGACTGGATGTTTCCAAAATCAGTAGCCGCCGGGCAATATCTTGTTGTTCGCGGGTCCCCACATGCCAGCCAGCCCACCGTCGAGCGCCGTGTTTCACTCTGCTGCTTGCTGGCCAGCCGCCTCCGTCTCTCATCCGCCAGTCCAGAGTGGGGACCTCGCAAGGGTAGCCTGAGCAGCTTGTTTCCCTCGCAGCGACCACGTAGTCGTCTAGCCTAGCGATTGCACATTGCGTGAACCCTCTGCGTGCCGGGATGGGCCAAAATAAACACAAGCTAGGGGGAAGGGTGGGTAGTGCCAGGCACCATCAGGACCCGCCAGCAGGCGCGTGGAGTCCCTATCTGATCCCTGAAGGGGCCAATGGGATGGCACCCGCTGCGGGGCCCAATTCGCCTTGCCGCACGGCGGATCCTGGGATGAGGGCGCTCATTGGTCCGGCGCTTGATCCAACCGTGCCCGTAGCTCTCGTCTGGCGGGTTTTGATAGCCGCGCAGATGGAGGACCCGGAGGCAGATGGGGCCCGGAGATCGCGACTAGGGTGTCGATTGGCCGTCAGCGCTTCGTGGCCGTGGTTCGCTTGGGACGACGACATGTGAGGCTGGCCCTGCCCACGGTTTGAGAGGCGGCCGCATGTCGGGCGAGATTGGAGGCGTCTTCTGTCGTGCCTACTGCCTTTCTCTGCACACTGGCAGGGAAAACCCTTGCTGGCTGCTAGGTCCTGTCTCAGTCCGCTTCTTTGTTTAGATCTCGCCCTGGCCAAGCCAGCCGCGTGCAAGGGTGTTGATGTGCTTTGCGCTTGGCCGCCATGAAGGATCACGATGGACGAACATGAAGAGGAACCCGAAAATCCGGATCCTGGATCCTGGATCGTGGACCGGTCTGTGTGTTCTAGACCCTATTCACTTGCTGGTGCAGCATCCGGGAACGAAAACTGGGCTCGAGAGGGTGCTTCTGAGCCAACGTCCCGTGAGAATCTGAGTGTGTCCAGACCTTGCCTGGTTTGTTGCGAGTTTTGATCATGTGTTGACCACGAGTTTTGTCTTATTTGCTATCTTTAGCAATCTACATTTCACATGCGCATGCGAGCCGCTCGACTTTCGCATGCATTCTTGCTGCTGGATGGCCCTGAGACCCTGAACCTAGCTATCCATGCATCAGTCGTTGCGTGCTGGTTCACACAAACAGCATCAAAGCTGGCATGACATGTCAGTTCATTTTTTGCGCCAGACGCCTATCTAGGATCCTAAAATATCAATAACATTCTTGTTCCATGCACCGTGGGCCGTGCCAAGGGCCGACTGGGATCTGCTCTTGCTATTGGCGCCGACGGTGCATCGTCAACGTCCCAGTATCAGGTCCAGGCGCTCGTCCGCTATATCGGGCATATACACCTTGTCATTCTTAACCAAGGAGATCGTCCATCGCCGATCCGCCAGTCTTGGGGGCGGTATTGCCAGATGCCTGGCTGGAGCCTCCGGCTGGGGCTCCCCAAATACCGGCGCTGCTCTTCTCCTTGGCCAGCTGGCCCATAGTGGGACCAGCAGTGGGTGTGTTTGTCTTCTTGATGCCGGCACTGGCTTTGCCCCACAGAGCTCCAAAGGCGTCTCCGCCAGCAGCGGCCGCAGGTTTGGCTGCAGAGCTGGCGACGGGCTTCATGTTGGCCATGGTTGTGGGCGTGTTTGTCGAGGCTCCGCTGGACATTCCCGGCATGCCGGGCATCTGCGAAGGGTTGCTGGCCTGCGACTGGATGGTGCCAAAGTAGTTTGGTCCCGAGGACTGGAACCCAGTGGGTTGAATTGGCTGAGCAGCCGGCTGGGACGTGTTGGCACTGGGCATACTGTAGGCCGAGTAATTGACACCTGGAGTGCCAGTCGAGCTGGGCGCAGGAGAGATAGAAGACATGCTGACCATGTGGCTGATGTCGGCCTGTTGGGGGGCCGATCGTGGCTGAGGAGAAGCAAATTGGGTGGTAGAGGATGTTACTGTACCCTGTCCGAAGGCATTGGTAGGCGCGGCGGGCTGAGTTACGGGAGCGGCGGACTGGAAGTCGTCAAACTCGTCATCGTCATCATTGGTAACTGGAGCCGATGAGCTGGTGGGCGCAAGAGCAGCAAAGCCGGAGCCGTTGGATGGCGCAGGAGCTGCCGAGGAGGATGATGGCGCAGGGTCGTCAAAGGAGAATAAATCAACCTCGGGCTCCTTGGGCTTGGGTGGTTCCGTCGTCTTCTTCACGCCAACCCGTTGCTCTGGTCGCTTGGGAGCTCTGGCAGCTGGCCTCTCTCCCTCGTCAAACTCGTCATACTCCTCGAATCGGTCGGCATTGCTGCTGGAACCTCCGCCCCCGCTCTGCCACTCGTTTGTCTGACCACCAAAGCCACCGCCGTCGCCGTATACGCCGCCAGAGTAACCGCCATAATCAGCAGGGCCGCCGCCGCTTTCGCTGCCGAATCCGCCGTACCGACTTGAGCTGCCCCCGGAGAAGCCACCACCAAAATTCGAACCACCTTCAACACCTGTGTATTTGTTCTTGCTCGCTCGCGCCTTCTTTCGCTCGGATCGTATGCGGTCGACATCGCCAAGAAGTTCGGCCAGCTCCTTGGCTCGGTTTCGCACGTTGATGCCCTGATCCTTGCCGTTCTGATCAATGAAGTGGAATTGACGAAGCATCTTGAGAAGGGAGATGTGACTGCGAGCATCATCGATGACGCGCTCAGAACCGTGCTTGATGAGGAACTCTAGCAGTTGAAGAGCCTTGTAGATCTGGCGCCATTCCTCGGCGGCCTTTTCTGTGAAACGACGGTAGATCATGGGCATGATTTCGTTGAGAGTTTGGCTGGTTGTTGGTCAGCACACACGTCGACATGTTCGCGGCGAGAAATGGGCACGGGGCGTGAGCGACATACTAGTTGAAGGTGCCGTTGGCAATTTCCTGCATCGTAGTCGATGATGCTCCCCAAGGTTCGTTGTTCGTGGCCTCTCGCACCTGCATCATGTTAGCCCCTGGGCTACTTGCCATTGCGAACTAGCAAGCGCACCTTGGCCTCCATCTCGGTAAAGTTCATGACCGCTACGGCATCCTGTCAGTCATCTGGGAGCGACGGGCGAAAGCGCTCAGGGGGTACCATTTTGAGCCTTCCTGAACCCGGCCTTGAGGTCATACAAGGTCAAGTTGGAGACGGTTGACTTCAGATCGTTCAAATCCATGGTTGCGAAGGATCCAAGGGGCTAGACACCGAGAAGGTTATGAATTTGAGCAAAAGCGACGGAGCGCGCAAAGTTTTCGATGTTGGTACTGGCAAATTAGGGTGAGTGTCTGTGAGATAGAGATATCGGACTGTCGCCCCTTTGCGCCAAGGTGATCCCGGACACGGTTCACTTGGACTCGCTGGCCACTTACTATCCCAGCCCAATGCAATACGTCGTCTAATCACGTGACACCGCATTTGGCAGCCAAGATTGGAAGTGGTTGCTTACATAGTACTAAGGTCCAAGGTGGGTTAGTACCGCCACCGCAGGTACCGAGGCATGTGAGCCACAGTAGTTCAAGGTACCATTGTAGCCCAGTTTAGCGTCATGTTACCCATCCTGGTACTTTGTGCACCTAGATTGGTACCTTCTAACGGGTTCAGCTTGGACTGGCACGTACGAATCCGGCTTGGGTACCTACTACAGGAGGTTATTTGCCATGACCCAGCAACGCCGAGAGCGTCAAAAAACGGGGAGATTGGGAAAGGAGGAATGCCTTAGTCCGCCAGGAGAACTTGACGCGGTGAATTGGTCACTTCTTGACGAGCACCCTCGTTTTTCGGCCCATGATCGCTCAAGTCGTGCGCAGCTGTCCCTCCACTGAGCAGAGGCCGACCCCGGCCCAAGCGTTTAGCGGTCGAGTCGAGCTAGAGACGGACCAGTCAGTACCTTAGACTTCAGGCCTACACACAGCAGAAGCTGTCCCTGGCCACATAGAAATGTAGCTGGCTCAAAACTTTTCTCTCTTCTGCTTGAAGACCAGTCCAAGAGTCCATCAACAACACGTGCGTTTGGATTGCCCCCCGTGTATAACCCCTTCTTCAATCCCATTCTCGACTTGTACTTTTACTATTCAAGTGTATTATTTTTTGCGTCAAGGTACGTATGCCCGCATTGGATCCTGGCTGCACCATTGTTTTACCCATCAAACCCAATCCCTGAGAGCTTCAACAAGAGCGCAAGGTCGAGCCGGAAAAGATGCAGTGCGGCGCAATTGCCATGTCCGAAAAAAAGTCTCATGCTGGGTTGGGATGACCATGGCATTGGGTCACTCTGCTCCCATCCATCCATCTTTGTTGGACCGGGTCTACGGAGTTTGCCAACCAGCTCACTCCTGCTGCCACGAGCCTCGGACACCTTTTGGGGCGCCATGGTACGAAGAATGGATGAGGAGTGGAGGGGGGCGATGTGATGACGAGAATCCACCGCACAGGCCGTGCCCATGGCCGATCCAATGGGCATTGGTTTTGGGACAAAGCCTGCAGCACCTCATCAGCATCGGGCCACTTAACCCGTGGGCGAAGTCAACAATTGTCCCGGGGTGGGCATGGCTGGGTAACCGCTCCGCCAAGTGCAGCTGAATGGCCCGAGGGGAGCTGCCGATGGGGAAGCATTGACGCGCAGAATTGGCTTGTGGCTATTGTTGACCTGCTGTCCTCATCGGCACCCGCGGCTCCTTGGGGCTGCGTCGTCACCGGGCTACGCTGCAATGCATCGTTTCGCGAGCCGTCGTCGCCCGGAGCTCTTGGGAGCTTTTGTCTACCCCACCTTGGTTGAGGTGACCTCATGTGAAGCACCGCCGGCGCAGGGCTTTTCGGCTAGCCCATAGTGCAAATCTGGCTTGCCTCGCCTCCACGTGACCTGCAGCCAGGCTCGGAGACCCCGCTTCACCCCTCCCTGACGCGTCATGATTGGCCAAATGCCCCGCGCTAACGTTTTGCCCCTCCAGCTTGCTCAAAATGAGACCAACTCTTCTTCGACCCCTCCTACCCCGCCATACTTCTTGCTTCTCTGCTCAGAGATCTTTCTCCCTCCCTCAACTCGTAAACTCTTCCAACACTCTCAAAGCTGTCCGATTTTTCTCAGCATCTACAATCATGTCTGGCTCCAAAGTGTAAGTCTCGCTCGCATTGCTCAATTCGTTGCCGCCAATGCCTCGGCAGCATCACGGCCTGCCTTGATATGGGCTTTGCTTGCTAACAGTACCTACCAAGTTTTTTCAAAATTGCCTGGGAGGGCCCCGTTATGGAAGGCGGCAAGCCAACCAGGGACATCAAGGGTAAGTGAACCGCTTCCTAAACTCAGACGCATCAGAATTTGCCGAGGCGGCTCTATCCTGCCCATCGGACAGTCCTGTCGCGTACCGCTTACACCCTCGCGGTATTTGTCAGGTTTGCGTGGCGACCCCTCACTTGCACTCCTACCTCAAGTACCCTTTTGTCTATCTAATCCCAGCTAACGCGACATCCTTACTAAAGAGCAGGAGGGCACCATCAACTTCCTTCTTTACGATGACGTTGTCCCCAAGACCACCCGAAACTTCAAGGAACTCTGCACTGGCCAGAATGGTTACGGTTACAAGGGTTCCTCTTTCCACCGAATCATCCCCGACTTCATGCTCCAGGGCGGTGACTTCACCCGTGGCAACGTACAATCCCCCAACCATACCTGCACATATTCATCCTCAAATAGGAGCTTACTTATATCCGCAGGGCACTGGTGGCAAGTCCATCTACGGTGAGAAGTTCGCTGATGAGAACTTCCAGCTGAAGCACACCCGACCTGGTCTGCTCTCTATGGCCAACGCCGGCCCCAACACGTAAGCCTTCACGTTGTGCATTGCTCACTGCATCGCTAATTTGAATTGATGCAGCAACGGCTCCCAGTTCTTCATCACTACCGTCGTTACTAGCTGGCTCGACGGCCGCCACGTCGTCTTTGGCGAGGTTGCCGACGCGGCCTCCATGGATGTTGTCAAGGCTCTTGAGGCTACTGGTTCTCAGGGTGGTAACGTTAAGTACGCCAAGAAGCCCACAATTGTCGACTCTGGTGCCTTGTAAAGAGTTTACAAAGACCGGCATGTACTAGTTAAAGGTGGTTTGGAGCGATGAAGACCTATATCATGAAAACTTAGGCGAGGATTAGCAATTCCTAGTGAATTAGCAGCTGCTAAAGGCTAGCTGCCACGCAAATCTCACAACATTCAAACCCCAGCGCACCTTGAACTTGACTCGCCCGTGAGAAGTAAATAATTGTTCCACCCGTAGCTGATTAAGTCGGCCGCTGTTTCTTTTATGAGTGGCTGGAGATGTATGAGAAATACAGCAGCGATATGAAGCGAGCAGTGTAAATGCTGCACGTTTACATGCGTATATGCTGATTCAGATTGCACTAAACAAGTGCTGTCAAAGTATCCGCTTAGAGCAACTTGTGTTTTTCTTTTTGTCTATGCCTACTATGCCTGCGCCATTGCCATGCCTTAATGAAGCGAAAGAATAAGACATCCATGATCCAAAAACTCCATTCTCCATCAAAGAGAGACATTGTGACCTGGTTCAATACCAACACTGGGATGGTCGAATCTCTGCCGCCGGGATTAAAGAGGGGGAAATTGTACACGCCTCGGTGAACTAGGACTCGATTTCAAGCCATGCTTTAAAGTATTCGCAGTTGCTTGGACCCACAGGCCCGCTCTCTTCACAAAGCTCAAATACTGGACAGCGGCCGCAGGGAGCCTCTGTGAACGGGCTCACGTACGGTTCTGGACCGCCTTCACGACCTGTGGGATCTTCACGGCCGGCCCAATTCTCCACTGACTGTTTGGCGACTCTCGAGACGCGGTAGCCGACCTTTCCAGCGATTTTGACAGACTCGACAAGATTATCCCAGACTAGCACATCGACCAGCTTTTGCACGTCATGCTCGCTAAGGATGGTGTTGTTCGTAATTCCGCTGGATGAGAGTAGTCGGGCAATCTCACGGACGGTCGGGTAGCCGGTGTAACCAGCAGGAAGAGGCAGCATCACGTTCTTTTTCGGTGTTGCTGCGGTTGAGGTCTTGACGGCCTTGGCGGGGGGTTCGTCCAACTGGCTGGCGTCTCGTTTTTTGCCCTTGTCAACAACGCCTTTGACGATGCCCTTCTTTGGAACCTGCGTCCGGGTGGCGCCGCCTCCATGGGTGCTGTGATAGCTACTGTTGCGCTTTATAAAATCGAAAACGACTCGCTGGAGATCCTCGATGAAGGCCTCGTCAAAGTTCTGGTCGGTATACCAAGGTCCTCCAGTGGCACGATCGCTGGGCCTGATGGAGGCCTTGATGTACATTTTCTTGTTCGGGTGCTCGACATTTTTGAAGGGCGCAATGAGTCCTTTAGTTTGAAGCTGCTTAAGTGCGTTCTTGAGGACCGAATCGTGCATGTTCAAGCGCTTCAAGAGCGTCTGAGACCAGATTCCGTCGCCTCCCGAGTCATCAATGAGCGAGTACACCATGACTTGTTCGTCGGTCGAGCACTGTTTATACCTGCGAAGAGCATGAAGGATTAGTTGGGGACTCCGGCAGCGGAGCGATTGTCGCAACATACTTGTGTGCTTCTTGAGCGTCGCGCCACTTCCATAGGACTTGGCCCGAGGCCTCGCGCATGGTAATGAAGAGCTTGTCATCGCTCAGAGACTGGACCACGCGGGCTAGTAGCATCAGGTCGCGGTTGGGGATGACATCGAGACGCAGCAGCTCGTCTTGGGAGAACATGTCGACGCCAGACTCGCGGCAACGGTCGTAGAGAGCATCTTTCCAGACCTGGAGCTTAGCCGAGGAGGCATCTGCCTCTACGGCGGGCACTGGGGTGGGCATCGCGATTGTTTAGGGAGTTGTGGGACGCTTCTTGGGTTGAGAGGGCGGTGATGCGCAAGGGCGTCAACAGGTAAAACGGGTGGCGGCGATGGAGGGGTGAGTCAAGGCAGGCAGGGCGCAGCTGACAAGAGCGATTGAAGTCTAGCAGACTAGCAGGGGCCGCTGAGAGAGAGCCAAGTAGAGGCGGTAGTTGGGGCTACATTTACGGGAGAGACTGTAGTCGCGTGCGGAGCGAGAGGGAGAGGAGAAAAATGTTCAATGGAGAGAGTGGTTCTGGAAGAATAATTATTTTTGCTCCCCGCAGACCAAAAATCCTGGGTAGCTTCCCACTTTCCGCGGTACTTGCTTAGCCTGGCAAGTCTGGCAGCCTTGCAGCGCCACCAATTGGTCACGGTTGAATCTCGGCCACGAACTGCAGCTGGGTTGATAAAACGTGGGGTTGGTGACGAGCATTGCGCTACTCCAGGTACGTACCATTGTCCTGGACGGCGATCGGCATGGGGAGGGGAGTAGGCGTCACTTCGCATTTGGTCTCATGAGACATGCCTCCCCGTCTTTCGACTTATAAGAAAAACACGGCAAGGAGCAAAAGTGAATGCAATTATATTCCATACGCTATGATATAACCCTCGAAATCACACAAAAATCTTCAGCCAAGGCATCATGAATCCCTACTTAGCGTGGCCAGGTTGACCGTGCTCTGCTCACCGCATTATTTCTTCCCATTTCCGTCGCCGATACCCTACGCCTGGAACGCCTCAGGCCGCCTCTTGCCAACGTTATAGATACAGAACGCTCAGAACTAGAATGCCCGGGAATTCAGATCCTCAGAGGCACTTCACGTAAACGCGTAAGGACAAGCTTAGATGGGGCAACTTGTGTTGGTTGCCCCGAGACTTGTCATGGATTTGGAATATGAACAAGGTCACTTCTCTGGGCTCTTGCTCTTCTCCTTTGACTCATCTGCTTTGTCCTTTTCTGTGTCAACGTCCATGGCATCAACGGGCTCTTCATCCTTGCCCTTGTCATCGGATGTTTCGGCGGTCTTCTCGGCGGTATCTCCAGTAGGTTTGGCCTCTGGAGCAGGCGACTTGGTTGTTGCTGTGGGGGTTCCATCTTTGGTAGCAGATTTTTCTCCAGCAGACTTCTCGCTTGCCACAGTCTCAGGGGCGGCCTCAGGTTCAATCTCCTCCTTCTTGATGGTAGTTTCCTCTGCAGCTGCCGAGTCTGCCATGCCGACATCGCCATCATTGTCAACTTCGGCGGTTTTGGTGTCTTTGGACGATTTATCGGCCTTTTCAGTCTCCTTCTCGGCAAGCTGCTCCTTCTCATTTGATTCGTGAGCCGAGATATCCTCGATCGTATCATCATTGACATCGTGAGCCTCCTCAGTGGCAGCCTCCTCCGTTGCAGTGCCATTTGCGCCAGGGGCCGGAGAGACATCGGCGCTGTCAACCTCCATCTCCCCCTTTCGGAAATCGGTAAACGTGCGCTTGGTCTTCTCATTTCGTGTGGCACCATTGTTACGAGCCATCTCATCGTCATCGCTGGGGTCGAATTCCGCCTCATGTTCCACGCGCTTCTCCCAGCGGCGCTGAGTCATTCGGTCATCCTTGTTCTCATCTTCATCAAGATCATCAAGCTCGGCTTCTTCCTCGTCAGTCATGCCTCCGAATGGCCTTCGGGGAACATCCTGCATTTGAACAGAGGGAGCGGGCCCGGTTTGGCGAAGATTGTCAATCACGGCGGACGTAATTTTGTCGAGATATTCCCGGCTGTTCGAGTTTTCCATATTGGAGGAGCGAACATTCAACTCGAAGTCAGGGGCGTAGTACTGGGAATCGTTAGCTTGATCACCAAATATGGCCCTTAATACATACCTCGTAATATTCGTTGTACGGCAAGGTGCGGTCCATTTCTTGTCCAACAAGTACACCCGTTTCAAAGGCCCATGTACGCGCGACGTTGCGCATGGTGTAACCGCCACCACCGAGAACCAAGGTGGGGAGGTTGAAGCTCTTGACAAAGTTGACACAGTTGGCGTGGCCATCCATGCTCAAGTTGAAGCAACCGAGTCGGTCACCAGATAGACTGTCTCCTCCGCACTGCAGGACGACAGCTTCCGGTTGGAAGTACTTCATGACATTTTCAATGACAGGCTCGAAGATTGACTTGTATGTTTGGTCGGTAATACCATCGCGGAGCGGGAAGTTGACGGCATAGTTTTTGCCTTGGCCAATGCCGGTATCTCGAAGTTCACCGGTTCCAGGGAAATATTCGCCGTATTTGTGGAAGGAAACAGTCATGACGCGGTCGGTCGTGTAAAAGGCTTCCTCGACACCGTCGCCGTGATGAACGTCGATATCGATGTAGAGAACCCGCTTTTTGAATCGGAGGAGTTCGAGGATTCCCAGGACGATGTCTGTAAAAATGTTAGATTTACACATTTCGATGCGCAAACGAGTAGGAACGTACCATTGACGTAGCAGAAGCCACTTGCTTCACACTTCTTGGCGTGGTGAAGGCCTCCAGCCCAGTTGATCGCGATGTCGCATTTTTGTCGGTTCAGGCGCGCCGCGCCCTCCATGCTGCCACCGGCGCTGATACCACAAAACTCAAAGAGGCCGTCGAATACAGGGCAGTCATCTCCGACGTTGTATTTGCCCTGTTCGCGCATGAAGCTGTCCATGTTGTCGGGGGTAACTTTTTGGAGGAAATCGATGTAATCGTCGGTGTGAAATTGTGTCATTTCACCTCGAGTCGCTGGCTTCGCGCGCTACTTTTCTGTTAGCAAGGCCAACGGTGGTCAGGCGAGCCAAAACAAGAGGCTCTTGTCTAGGGGAACGCGCGGGTACTCACGTAGATTTCCATCTTCTGATACAGGTTGTATTGCATAATCAAGCTATGCGCCAGACGAATGCGATGGGGTTTCATGGGATGTCCAGTGACATAGGCATAATTGCCGATATCAGAATCATAGAAGTAGGCAACCTTCTTTGGCGAAGAGCCGTTGAGCGCCGTTGATCCGAGGTTTACGGTAATGTCCCCCATGATTGCTACGGGGTGGGTGCGTCTGAGACCAGAGAGTTGAAGCTAGCAAATGGGAAAAAAAATTCAAGGGGAATTCGGGATTGAAAGATATCTTTTCGTGTGGGGAAATTTCCAGTCGGTGCCGGCTCAGAGGGAGCTTAGCATGACTGACTGGAGCGAGGGGAAGGTCAGTGGAGGTTTCTGAGATCAATAAGTGAAGGCAAAGTGAGAAGTACACGAACAATACCGCTGTGGATGCGAAGGAAACGCCACTGTCTGGTCCGGCTGGGGAGACAACGGATTAATGTTGGTGCGTCAAGGCTGAGAGTCGCACCACTCGAGGCGCCCAAGCTGATGTCATTATTGGCTCAGCCTCAGAACCCCTGCAAACCCCACCTGAGATCGGCCTGCGAGGCTGCGGGCTTGCCACAAGTATCCACCGCACGTGACTTGACTAAGCTCCAAGCTGTGGCTTCTAGGCTCCCGGGCTGGCGTCAACGTCAACTACCTCGAGACGCAAGCTCCGATCGCCACGACCATCTTCTCTCATCACCCCCAACAACAACGTCTTTGTGCCATTCTAGCTGCACCCTTTCTCCCTGACCTCTTTTTACTAGCACATATCACCGTAACAAAAAATGGAGCGCTTCAGAAACCTATTAGGCGGTGGTGGCATGGGTCTCGGAGGAGCTGCCCACGGAACGGTAAGCTGCGTCTGAGCCATTCCAACTTCTCCATGGCCCGAGTAGCTTGATAGAGGCGATTGCTAACATGTATTCCATCAGGACAATACCAACCTCATCGATAACTCCGAAACCGTGTACATTTCCTCCCTCGCCTTGCTGAAGATGCTCCGACATGGTCGTGCAGGTGTGCCTATGGAAGTCATGGGCTTGATGTTGGGCGAGTTTGTCGACGACTTTACTGTCAAGGTCATGGACGTGTTTGCCATGCCCCAAAGCGGTACTGGCGTTAGTGTCGAGGCCGTCGACCCCGTCTTTCAGACCAAGATGATGGACATGTTGAGGCAAACGGGACGGTACGTCTCCACTCGCTGCGATGCAACAGCGCTGGTTTGCTAACAAATGTGTTCAGCCCCGAATCAGTCGTCGGCTGGTACCACTCCCATCCTGGTTTCGGCTGCTGGCTGTCATCGGTTGATATCAACACCCAGCAGTCCTTTGAGCAGCTGAACCCTCGAGCTGTTGCCGTGGTTATCGACCCCATCCAGTCAGTCAAGGGCAAGGTTGTCATTGACGCTTTCCGCCTCATCAACCCTCAGCTTTTGATGATGGGCCAGGAGCCCCGCCAAAGCACCAGCAACTTGGGTCACCTTAACAAGCCTTCGATCCAGGCCCTCATTCACGGCCTGAACCGCCACTACTACTCGATCGCCATCAACTATCGCAAGACGGCGCTCGAAGAGAATATGCTGATGAACCTCCACAAGCATGTCTGGACGGAAGCACTAGAGATGGACGATTTCCGACACGAGGGGTGCAAAAACAAGGAGAGGCTTCAGCGTCTGGTCACATTGGCTGATGGATACGAGAAGCGTGTCAAGGAGGAGACGGAGCTGACTAAGGACCAGCTCAAGACCCGCTACGTGGGCAAGCTGGATCCGAAGAAGCACTTGGAGGACGTTGGCCAGGAGCTCATCGAGGACAACATTGTGTCGGTGTCGAGGCAGATGATTGACAAGGAGGCGACAATGCCTAAAAAGGACGGCCCGGCGGGGAAAGGTGCAGCGAGCGGGGAGCAAATGGACGTGGAGGAGGAATTATAAGTTAACGGAATTGAATGAACACGATACAGCTTCGGAATGAACTTGTACGATTACGGGGCGTTGGGGGATGGGTGGGATCGGGCAATTTAGAGATGCACCCATGTATGTGAGCGAGTGAGCTCTTGCAGCGGGTTGGTATCCACGGCCTTAATTCTGCATGCTCCCGGATCGCGGTGCCTGAGCTGGACAGCGAATGCCTGCGACTCCGCACCCCCCCTTTCGAGATGGCGCTACTCGGGCTGGAGTGCGCCCTGTCCTTGTTCCGCAATAGGCCGAACACAACACCAGCTATTAAAGGGATGAAACGACAATTTTTTTGTTGCAGAGCGCACGGGAACAGAGTCTGTGTTCACATTCATAAGTTGTTTTATAAAACCGTATGCACGGCATGGCCTGCATGCCATTTTGTGGGTTCAGCAAGCTCACCGCCACTAAGAATCGCCGTGCAGCAATCCAATCAAGCAAGTATACTGGTATAGGTTCCCGCCACCTCGCATAAACAAACAGAGGGATTGCGTCGCTCTGGCTGCGGAGTTGAATGTTTCCTGCTTCCTGGGCCTCACCTCGACGAGCAGCGCCGCCCTCGCCCGCCCGGCAACATTTACATGGGCCATGGGCATTTGCTCGTGGCTCCAGTCCCTGATGGACGGCGTGTTCCGGGCCTCAGCGCCCCCCCGGCCAGGGCCAGAGGCAAAGCAAACAGCCCACTCGCCAGAACTACCAACGAGCCCGCGGACGCGGTACTCTACAAAAATGCAGCAATCATGGGAACCCGTCTTGTCGCCGGCCCCGACGGCCACCACCACAGGCTCGTGCCGCTCACAGCGACGTCGTCCCCGGCGGGCAGCGTCGCGCTCGTCATCGTCGCAGCACCCGTCTTCGCCAGTGACCCCAGCCACGCCCTCGTCTCCCTCCCCCAGAGCGTACCCGCGGCCCGCCACGCCAAAACCTTCCCATGAGCCCTATCGCCACATGGAAAGGGAGCTGCGCGAGGCGTCCCTCACCCCGGAAAAGGTCCGCAACCAGCACAAGCTGGACCGGCCCATGTCGGACGGCGCCCTGGAGGCCGTGCCGATCCAGCACCGTCGGATGGATCGGGAGGCCATCGCTGAAGTCATGACGCGTGTCGCCGCCATCTTCCACCACATCCCCTTCATCGTGAGCGGCCTGTCCGCCATGGTCTACTACGGCTTCGAGGGCCGCCGCGCTGCAAACGTCACCCTGCTCTGCCCAGGCACATCGAGAGGCGTCATCCGGGGCTGGGCTATGGCTAAGGGCCTGCACCGGTACCCCGACCGGCCAGACGTCTTCGGCGTCGACACGGCTGACGGCGTGTCCCGCATGGTGCGCATCAAGTACGTCGAGGAGGGCTTCGAGGAGCACCACACGCTGTATTCGGAGAGCCTCAAGGGACAGGTGTTATCGCTCGCGGGGCTGGCGAACCAGCTGGCGGAGGGGTACGTGCGGGAGCTCGAGTTTTCTGCTGGCATGAGACAGGACAGCTTCGCAACAGACATGATTTGGGTCCTGGAGAAGATCCCACCCATGGAAAGGGAGGAGCACGAGCTGACGCCCCTGCGGTGCCCTCACATATGGGACGACAACTTCTGGATTCCCTTTACGCTATCCTTCCCGGACTCGGTGCCGCTGTTCGGCGCGGCTGGCTTCCGCACCGAGGCCACGGGCAACCAGAACCACCCACTTTGGGACGTGAGCAAGGCCGCCGCCGAGATTGAGCGGTCCGACACTACTCATCCCCAGATACTCGTCTCGAGAGACAGAAATGCGAAAGCGCTCAGCGAAGTGTCAGAAGAAGATTACGGGTCATCATCGACGCCAACGCCAAAGTTTAAAGAAATGGATTAACGAAAGAAAGAAGCCATGATCGGAAATGTATACACACATATATTTATCCGCATATACACATACACGCGCAAACACACACAAACACACACACGCGCTCATACACACACACATATATATATATCATGTATCACGTCTGCTAATACACGACAGAGGAGCAGAGACGCGGCATGCCGAAATGACAGGAATTAATGAATGGGTGGTGGGTCAAGGTTCAAATGTTTTTTTATTACACGTGGGAAAGCATAGCGTCGGTTTTTGGGTCGGATAGAGAGAGCATTTAGATTCGATTCTCGAAGATACCTAGGTAGTTTTATGGTTTCCCCCTTTTTACCTTGTTTTAAAATCAAGATTGTATTACTTTCCCCTTTTTAAACAAACTTTCCTTGTTGTTCGAAACTTTGAGGTGACGTTTGTTTGAGCAATGCAGCCAAGGACGCCAAGGTGGATCACGCCAGGGATGGTCAACCCTCATTCCTGCGTGTACACGAGAACTGTTGAAAACAATTGATTGTGGTCACGGATAAAGAAAATCCGGGGGGAGAGAAGCTCAAAAGAAAGAGAGCCGCCCAATTACACCCCTGAAGTTAAACTTGAAACCATTGAAAAAAAGCTTGTTTGGGAAAATGTTACTTGTTTTTTCATACCACTCTTCTCATCATGTTGTGCGGTCATCATGTAAGACGTCAGCCACTCGTTCAAATACGAAAAATAAATATATAATGCCGTCATGACGCGCATGTTTTTTTTGACCTCTTATTTCGTTCTCTTATTCTGGGAGATAAGCTAGCACGCCCCAACCAATACCTGCTCCGTCGTCCATATTCACCCCTGAGCGTGCTGATTGATAGCCTTCTTTGTTTGGGGTTGCCATCACTCAGCACAAACGCCACTCAATCTGCTGGACAAAAAAAACAGGACGAAGAGTACATCTTCAAATACAAGGTCTTTATTTATTAATTCTTTGATGTCTAGATATTAGGTGTCCAAGCCCATAGTGTCCAATAATCGACATGGCGTATGTACATAAAGCGCCAAATATCTGCCGAATTTTGGATACGAAAAGAAGAAACGCCATCGTCTTCACTGCCGGGATGATAAATCCGACCAGAAGGACATGCTTCCATATCTAAATTATATAGGCTTTCATCGCGATGCTGCTGCTCTAAACCAGACGTGCATGGCGGTACTTGGACACGACAAAGTCGGCTGACTTGTTGCCGTAGTTCTCGACATAGGCCATGTGCACGGCAAGACTGGTGCCGCCAGCATCGCAGAACAGGTCATCAGCGTCGCAGATAGAGAGCATCCTGTCAGCTGTGGCATCACAGCCGTGGGGCTTCAGCCGGGGAAAGATCTGATTCATCACTTAGCATAAATGCCACCAAAAAACACACACATGAGGAAATAAAATGATAATACTTACGCCGGTGCCGTTACTAGTGCCGTAGTTGAAGCGCTGACCCGCAGTGAAGCTTGGGTCTCCCATCAAGACGACTGCAGCGACTGCGTCATTGTTAGCGGGCGGAACTACTACCACAACGGGGAAATGGGGGCGAAAGGCGGCTCACTCTTGTTGGTAATATTCCGCGGCTGAGGGCTAGTCGCGTTCCATCCCTTCTCGCTGGTGCCACAGAGGACGTCAGAGGTGACTTGGGCGCCCTAAGAAATGCCGGCGCCGTCAGCATGGCCCAGCTCCTGATCTGTGCGGTCTGCAGGTTCGTTCAACTTACCTGCGAGTAGCCCATAAGGACAATCTTGCTCTTGGGGCATTCTTTGGCGTACGTGTGGATCATCTTGGTCATGTTGTAGACACCTTCCGTCTCCGACTCGACGTAAGGGTCCAGCACAGCGGGATACACGACAGAGTCAATGTCTGAGCCGGGAATACGCTTCACCACCTCGTCGGCAACAGCACCAATCATGCCTGGGCCCTGTGTCTCTGTGCTGGCTCGGGCGACAATGATGTGCACTCCCTTGGCGCACGAGTTGCTTGCCCTGGGAACATTGAGGCCGTTGGCCGAGGCCAGGGCCAGCGAGAGAGACAGAAGACTTGAGATGAAGTACATCCTGCTTTCTTCTCTTCCTTTTTTCTGGCAAGGTCGCTAAGACAACTTAGGAAAGCGAACGAGTTGTTGAGAGCTGAAAGTAGTGAACAACTTGTCCAAATCACAAAGGGAGGGAGGAAAAAAGACAGGACGAGATGTCGAGGTGCTCTATATACAAAATTCCTCATCAAAATCGCGACCAACCAGGTCAACCCTAGTTGGCCGCAATGGGCTCAGGAACGAGGACGAGGACGAGGCAAAAAAAGGGCCTCTATCAGGTGCGAGAACCGGACGGCAAGCGTGCAGTAGTGCGAGATGGAGAGGATTCATTAGCCACCCGTAAGATGGCGCGCGAACCCACTTGTGTTGGTTGTGGCCTGTTGGTAATCCTGGCTGACCTGCAGTAGCAAACAAATAGTCGGGTTTGCCTGTATATGTCTCGGATGCAAGCAATTATCAAAACTTGGAAAAGCTTGCGAGAGGTCCCCAGAAAAAAAAAGCGAGGTACCGAAAATGTTATTCCGGGGGTGAGGGGTCTAATGAAGCTGGCGTAGTTAGTTCTTTTTTTAGTGAGCAAGTATCAGAAGCGGAAAGAACGAACAAGATTTCTCGTTCCCCAATTGCCCTCTTCCCCCCTCGGGGAATGGCTTGGATTGTTGCAACAGCATATTCATTCCGGCTGATTACCCACCTCCCTCGTACGCAGAGGAGTGATCATGATTTGAATCACGCCAGAGAATTACGACGAGATCATTTCCCATCTGACTTTGAATTGCACAACCGGACAGATAAACGAACTTGGTCCGGGTTCCGGGATCGTTCTTGGTGGTTGACGGTGGAGATGGCATGCAGCATAAACTGGTGCCCCTGCCCTGCCATCCCGACCCCATCGGGTCCCCACCCCGACGGCGACGAGCACGGGGAAAACGGGATGGCATGGGACGAAACCGGGATGCATCGAGTTGTCAAGCCTTGAGGGTTGGTTTGTCGGGAACGGGAAGGAAAAAAGGAAGGAAAGAAAGGCAGATCAATGACCTGCCAGAACGCTGATCACTTGTGTGCATCAACAAAATAGCCGATTGGCGGCTTGGGAGGCACAGCCCAACAAGATAAAGAAAGAGAGAGACAGGACTGTCCACGATGAATTCTGCGCCATGCCGTCGCGTGCCGTGCCGTCCCGCCGGCGCAGGCTTAGCACCTCGAAGTAGGTTGTTAGCCAGCACCCATTTTCCGCAGCGCACCACCCGCGCGGGGCTAAGGACAGGATGGTTGGTTGGTGGACTAGCCTGCAAATTTTCCCTTCGGGTTAAACGGTGGGAGTTTGCTCACCCATACCCACTACCACACTCACCACCGCTCACCACTACCACCAACACCACTGCTCTGCCGCCCCAAAAACAGGCCCAGTGGGGAAAGAGCATTACACGTAAGATTTGAAAGGGAAACGTCCGAAGCAAACAAAACGAAACAAACAATGGATCCTGCTCCAAAAGAGGAACTTACCTTGAGCCACCTGCTCAACGCGCCCGAGGACCAGCTGCGGGCTGTCGTGCACCTGATGTGCCTCGACTCGGAGGTGCTGCGCAAGGCGCTGAAGCATTACTCGGCAGTGCAATCCGTCCGCGCCAGCAACCAGCTGAAGCGCAAGGCGAGCTGCGAGCTGTCGGTTTGTGTGCTCTGCGAAGCCCCGTTTACCGAGGCCGACAATGTGGATGGATCCTGCGTCTACCACCCAGGTGAGCGTTTTTTTTTTCGTTTCCTCTCTTTCTTTTCCTTTTCACACATTCGCCATCAATGTCTTGAAAGCGCTGTGACTAGTATGTGGTGTTGACACAAGCGCCACGGGGCGCCTGTCGTAACAGGAACACTAGAGATTGACGACGACCACGAGACTTGGGCCGATACTGACTGGTATCACGGCGACCAAGACACCGAAGAAAACCGCATCGATTTCCCCGAAGCCTTCAACTGGGATTGCTGTAACCAAAACGCCACTGGCAAGGGCTGCGTGAGTGGTAGGCACAAAACCGAATCAAGCCATGGAAATGCGCGTTCGGTCGACAGGAGTCACGTAGAATATGTTGTCATCGATGACGACGACGACGGCGATGATGACAATAGTGAGCAATCAGAAGATGAGGAATGAATGTCTGTCTAATCAACACACTGCGTTAATTAAAAAACGTGTTTCAGCCATTTCCCAATAACTCCCTCCCTATGGATGTTGTAATGTTTGGCCCTATATCATCATCGTCTTGCCATCATCTCTGTCCTCATTTACTGCTGGTGCGAGAATAAAAAGCACAATCAAGAGCTCCCAAGAGAAAAAAATAACATGGGCTACCCTGGCCCCTGCACACAAACAAATACTGAACAATAGACACTCAAAAAGAAGCCCCCAAGATGATTCCCTTTCGACGGTGCGAAGGTCAAGGGTGCTGTACCCGGTACTCCATGCGCCCCAATGTGATTGCCTCCCTATAACACCTGCTGACAGGCCGTGTTCAACCAAAAGGATCCCAGAAGGGTCTTTTCAGCGTCTTCATATGTCATCTTCCAGTACGAACGGAAGTTCTTCTGTTGAATGGCGGCCCAGGGCAGGTATTCTTGCTTGCGGTGCCCCATCAATAGCGGCTTGCCCAACTGTAGCTGCGCTCTTCATAGTAGCCTTGTCATCGCTGGGCCCCTATACCCCCATGATAGGCATTTTCTTGTTTCGCTTGCCGAGCAACGTCGCGTTCTCGAGGCTGAGCTCAAACGCACCTCGCTGACGGTTTCGGTCTCTTACTTGCTGTCGGGCTGCTGCTGTGACAGCGGCCGAGTGCTGGCCGTATCCCTTCTCGCCCCGCTCGCGTTCCCGTCCTCGGGTCTCGCCTTCGTGATCTTTAATGTTAGTTTTTCGCATGCTCTGCTCTAGTGCGTGGGTTACAGCATTGGGCTTGGCACCGGCGTCGGGGTCTTGGCCATCAATCTGCATCATATCTTCATCTTCCTCATCCTCCTCGTTGAGATTGTTGAGGAGCATAGCGGGTCCACCCTTGGCACCGATCTGTGCTCGTCGCTTGCCTTCCTCCTCTTGACGGTGGACGGCGTAACTGACGTCGAATACCTCACGAAGGTTGACAGCTCCAGGCGATCGGAAGTCATAGCGCTTGCCAGCTTCCTCAAATCTGGTGGCATCGAATGGCTTGAGCATTTCTGTCTTCTTCTGCTCCTCGCGAGGGGTAGGGCCGTTGCCCCGGATCCACGGGTGGGCCAAAAACTCCCTAATCGTGTAGCGTTTCTCAGGATCGACTGTCAGCAAGTGGCTGATCAGATCCTGCGCCGACTTGGAAATGTCGTCCCACCAGGGGGACAAGAAAGTGTACTGGCCCTTGGCCACCTTCTCGGTGAGCACCTCGATGCTCTCATCATAAAAGGGCGGGAATCCACAAAGTAGGGTGTACAGAACACAACCTAGCGCCCACATGTCAACCGACTTGGAGTACCGCTCATCCTTGACGATCTCGGGCGCCGTATACCCAACAGTGCCACAAGGAGTCATGGTCTGATTGTCCCACACGATCTTGGACAGGCCAAAATCGGCAATCTTAATCTGACCAATGCCGCCGGCCCCCTGGCCAGGAATGAACTCGCCCTCATCAACCTTGTCCTCATCGCCAGGCTGTGTGGGCTTAGGCTGCGTCGAGGCAACGAACGGGATCGGATTGAATAGAATGTTTTCAGGCTTGATGTCGCTGGGCAAGGGGTCAGCGTTTGTGGCCATGTTGACGCCGTGGCGCGCAATGACGTCAGGAGGGGTGATCCCAACATCGACGACGCCGGTCTGCAACATGCGGATACCGCGGAATTTGACTCACCGATGAACAACTCCCATTTCTTCGTGGAGGTACTCCAGAGCCTTGGCTACCTGGACAATGACGTGGCGGGAGAGCTCCTCGCTGAAGTAGGTCAGGCGGACAATCTGGTGGAAGAGCTCTCCACCTGGGGCGAGCTCAAGGACGATGTAGTAGTATTGTCTAGATTCCGAGAAATCAACGAGCTTGATAATGTTGGGGTGGTCTAACTGGCGCATGATCTGTACCTCCTTCAAAATGTTCGATCGCTAATATTGGTCAGCCACGTTGATTTACTCGGTTGGCCGCACATCGTGATCGCCTGGCTGGAACTCTACTAAGCTCAGCACAGGGCGGCCGTAATTCACACGCAACAAATCAAGCAAAAACCAACAGAATAAAAATGTTCTCGCACCTCAGCAGCCTTGGGGACTTTCTTGAAGTCCGGATGTAAATGCTTATTTCCCTATTAACGGGGAGAACCCCGCGTGTTGGTAAATGGGGTCGGAAAATAAACGACGTAAGGCGAAGATGAATATGAAATGCGACTGAAGGAGAAGGGCGGCGTAGACATTGGACGACCCTGACGAACTCACCTGCATGCTGTTCATTTCGTACTTGCGGACCACTTTGATAGCGACCTCGCCCCTATCTCCGGTTGTGTCACGAGCACGGTACACGTTACTGAAGGCGCCATCGCCCATCTTGTCGATGAGCTCCCATCGTTCGAGGCCGGGGTACCGAGGGAACTTGCTTTTGCTGGCATTTTCCTCAGCGACAATCTTGGCGAGGTTGGCGTCGTCGATGCGCTTAGACTTGGACGACTTCTGGTGAGCGTCGGCGGGAGCGTCGGCGTAGGCCTCAGCAGCGTCCGCGATGGGGGCGTGATGGGCGGGTTGAGCAGCTTGCTGAGGTGCTTCGGGCTTGCGCGAGGCCTCTTCGGCGAGGTTTGCGGTGCGGGCTTGCTTGCCTACGAAGGGGTCGGTGTTAGCCAGGCGGGTGATTGGTAAGACGCTAGAACAGCTGGAAAAGACGGTGGGAAAGTAAAACACAGCAGAACCAAAGGCGGGGGGACATACCGTGGCGGATGAAGTTTTTGAGCTGCTGAATGGTAGACATTGCTGGATAGGTTGTCGCTGGGGCGCGACGGGCCAGCTGGAGGCGGACGAAGACAAGCTCTACCGAGAGTGTTGAAAAAAGGGAGGGATGTCTCTCCTGGGGAATTTCTTGGTAAAGGCCAAATAATGAGCCTCAGTAGAGTCAAGAATTGTTCGCGGAAGTCGTGGGCCTGGGTATGGTGTTTTTTTTTTTTGCAAGAGCAAAAAACGACGGGCAGACCGATGACGACGTTTGAAAACACTAGACCAGGGCTTGGAGGCGCGCGAGGCGGCTTTGGCTGGACACTGCGGCGGACGTGCGGGGTTTAAACGAGTCGCAGGACGGAGCTGAGGGGGGTTCGTGCGCGCCGAGTGAGTCGGACAAAGTGCGTCGATGTGGTAGCGAGGCTGAGGGATGAGCCGGTGAAAAAATAAATAAATAAATAAAAGGCAGAGGGAGAATATGGAGGAGAGGAAAAGGGAAAGAAAAAGAGAGGGAGGGGGTAAGAAAGGGAAGAGGAAGATTGAAGCTAGAGGATAGACGGGTTTCCAAGGTGGGAATGGAGGAGTGCAAGTTGCAAGAGCAGCACCACGCAGTGGGATTAAGGTACGTCAACCCATTGGAAGCAGGGAACTGGGGAATTCTGGTAGACGACAGGACAGGACAGGGGCTACAGGTCAGTGGACGTGCAGCGGACGGGCAGAGTGCACGTAGGGGATGGCACGCCACAGTTCAGTGGGTATTTCGGGGTGGACGAGTACGCGGGTGACGGAAGAGATGACCACGACACAAATTTCTCTCCCGGCTTCGTGATGAACAAATTGCAATAATAGGAATTGTATCGCAAATTAAATGAAACCAGTTTGCTCGATTTATTTCCGATGCGTTGCGTTGATGATGAAGACAGTTTGGCTTGTTCCTATAGGTTCCTAGGCTTCAATCCTTCTTTATGCCAGTTATGATGTGCCATGGTTTTCTGTCACCCGGGCTCAAACGAGGCACCCCCAGGTCAGTGGTGAGGTCACTACAGATCCGTGCTGTGCTGGGCTGAAAAAAAGCTGGGAAAATGGGCGGGGGGGTTGTTCTGGACTGAGCTGGGCTCGCCGACGGGTGGATATGGCTAGGCAAGCCACCACTAACTCTTGCAGCCTAACACGCCGAGACGTCCGGCACTTGTCTTCGGTCTGATTTTTCCCTTGCTCTTTCGTTGTTCGTGTCGTTGTCTTTAAAATAAGGATGGATACAAGGCTCAAGGTGATTTGGCAAAATAAGAAACGAAAAACCAGAACATGACCTTCTCTGGATCTGGACAGGCGAGACCCGCTTTGGGCTGGACGGCGGCTATGAAGAGACGCGCCGAAGTTAGATAGTCTGCGGTGGTGACGGGGACAAGCACGCAAGGTTGGGTCAGCAGAGGAAAAGCAAGGCAAGGCAACCAGGCCTAGCGCTGGCGGTACACTACAGACGGGACAGGGAAGGGGAGGATGCTGGAAAGCAAAATGCCCATGCCTCGTGGCTGTTGTGCACCCGGGTTAGCAAGGATACGAATCAAGAAAGTTGGCGTTGGCTGTCGACCTGCCGAGAGCTTATCCTAGGCCAATATCCTTTGGCCTTTATTCCTCCCCCCATCAAGCACCAAGCCCGTTGCGTATTACTACTCCCCTCCTTCCCGTCCACACACGGGATGAGACGTGAGTGACAAGCGAGCGACAGCAGGGAAAGCCCCCCTGCCGCGACAACCTCAACAAGCCAAGGTGTCACGAACAGGACTAGCTAGCTATCGCATCAGCGCGTTGGTTTATAATGCATCGGTCACTATGCCCGACCCATGTGGAACAGCGCCGCAGCTCTTCGGCGAGGAAAAAGAAACAAAACTGGGGGGACCCATCCGTCCTTGGAACAAACGGCGGGCAACCTAGACAGTGTGTGTGTCAGTGACAGGCGCCAATGCCGCCGCATTCTCTCTCATCTCTTCTTTGCCCTTGGCCGTGGACTCTTCTTGGCCAAGGCCAGTTTGATAGCATCCCTATTCCGCCCTGCCGCATCACATGGTGCGTGTGACAAAGGGTGTGTAGAGCCGGGTGGCATCATCGTTTTCATCATTGCATCTCGGGTCCTCAAGCCGCCGTTGGCCATTGGAGGACGATCGTTCCGGGCGAGATGTGGCGGCTCGCCTCTTGTATCCCTGCTCGTGCTCCATAGGGAGAGTTGCAGCCGGCGAGGTATCATGGAATCTGGATAGCTTGTTTTTTTGCTTTTCTTTTTTGCTTTTCCAACCTCGACATGGAACGGTCGGTTCCCCGTTATCCCAGCTGTGCGGCCGCGCTCACAGTGTGCCACCGTGCATGTCCTGCACCTTCATCTGCCACAGTTATTTTAGCCTGCATCTTCCAAGGTCTTGGTATGTTCCATCCAAGCAGTCAAGTGTCCTCTATGAATTATGAATCAGCCAGTCAAGCATCGTCATCTCACCCACACCCAGCATGCACCAACATGCACACCCACACTGGCACAAGTGAAAAATAAGTAAAAATGGACCTATCCCTGCCCCGCCCCGTTATGACGCTGCCGACGACGTCATCCACTGCCCCTCAGAGGCAGCTCCGGAGCCTCTACTCCCTTGTCCGGCGACGCCAGTGGGTGTCTCGGCGCTGGTGGCCGCTTGGAGGCGTCGTCTAGGCCCTATGGTGGCCCCGTCGTGGCGTCGACCCTGGCTTTCGCCAATCATCAGCGCCAGCCGAGCCCGCATCGGCGGCGACAGCGAGCGTGCTCCAGCAGCTCCCCAGGCCAGTTCAACGGGCAGCAACAGCTTTTCGTCTTCATTTCCAAATCCGAGTCATGGAAACAGTCTGTACGCCGCGCAATATGGTGCAGGAAACTCAAGAGCTAGCTTGTCGAAATGACAGCATCACCAACTTGCGGAAACCAATTCAATTCCCCTTCTGGAGCCAATTTCTCACACTGTGCATGCCCATCCGAATCATACAAAAGTCAAACGGGCAGCGGAGTGTCGTGAAGGGAGGTGGGTGGGGGTGTTCTGCTTCGTGCCGCTAGATGTCTAGTCTAGAAGACCGACTTGCTGCTTATTCCAAACCTCGGCCTGCCAGCACTTCGTCCCATCATTCTTGTGATTGTTGTCTCTATTCGTCTGAAACAGCCCCTGCGGGTTGGAATTTTCGCTCGACAATTCATTCTTCACAGGTTGGGTTTCTGGTTGTCCTCTGTTTCGACCCCGGACCCCTGATTTAGTCGCATGCTAGAATTCAGGGCCCAGCTCGCTATCAAACCCGGGATCTATGCATGGTCACCCAAATGCTCTTGTTGGATTCGCATCCAGGGGAAGCCCCACAAGGCTTTTGCAGTCTTGGATATCTTTAATTTAATTCATGCACCGGGTTCTTCTCGATCGTACCATTTTTTTTTTATTTGTTTGCTATTGTTTTTCTCCACCGTGAGACGCAATTTCTGGTGATGTCATGACATGATGACTCCTTCCCAGTTTAAAAAAAAAAGTGAGCTTGACACGTGCAGATCTCATCTGGCTTACTATGTGTTGATCAGCCTTTTTGACGTAGCTTGCTCCCCAGATCTGACTATCCGACCCGCTCTTGGATCCAGGCAATCTCGGGATTTGCTTCTACTTCCCATTCAAATCTCCTCCATTGAAGCAGCTTATTCGCCGCCCATCACTAACCATGACCCATAAATTGCACCTCAGGTCCCCACTATGTCATTGGTTAAGGCTAGCGATCGTCAAACGATAGGCGTCAAGACACTGACTGCATTTGCTTATCATGTCGCTCGAAATTTTTTACGTCTTTCGCTATGCTCAGGTTTGCACAACATACTTTATGATATCATGGTCAGATTCTGACTAGGCTATGTGCCACATGTACAGTTGTCGCGCAAATCATATCGAAGGCACCACGAGTTATACCACTCAAAGGTTGCATCTCTGGATAACTTGCATTGCTGCTTTACAACTTGAAATATCGATACGGCACCTCCTGGCTCTCGGCGTAAGCTCTAAGCTGCCGGTTCTTCCATCCGTAAAACAGTCTCAGGCCTAATGCAGTCACCGTCACGAACATCAGCAGCCCGGCATTCGTCCAATGGCCCGTCGGGTATCCCTTTTCCCGCTCACTGGCCTTGTAGATCCAAACGCCGGGAATCTGGCCGAGACCGCCGCCAATGGATACGTTGATGGCAATGGCCAATCCGGTCGAGGCCGTAGTAAAGACATTGGAACTGAGCCAGCCCAGCATTGGGGGAAAGGCCGCGAACGAACCGGCGGTTGCCATGATCAGGCCGCCGTATCGCGCCGCATATGCATCCGCTGGCAGGGCAGCTGACATAATGAATCCAATCGCACCGACTGTTGAAGCTAACGCCGTGTGAACTCCGCGCGCGTTGAAATGGTCCGCCGACCATGCCACAAGGACTTGGCAGACTGCGCAGAGTTAGTATGTGGATTTTTCAAACCATGCTACCATCAAAGGGACATACCATACGCGATGGCCCATGGAGGAACGGTCATCAGTTGCGCCTGCAAATCCATATATCCCAATCCTACAGTAATAGATGGCGAGAACAAGCTCAAACTGGCAAAGGCTGGGCTGACGGCAAAATATATGGCATAGTGCGCATACAATCGCCAGTCGGTGAGCGTTTCTCTAGCTTCTGCCCAGGTCATAGTTGGGTGGGATTCCTTGCTGCCCTCGTAGTATAGCCGCTGGATCGCCATATCCTTCTCGGCCTCGTTGAGCCACTTGGTTCGCTCGGGGTAATCCGGCAGGAAAAACAGAACGAGCAAAGCGGCAAGGCACGAGGGAATTCCTTCGATGATGAAGAGCCACCGCCAACCCGAAAGACCGGCTGCGCCATTCATGTGTCCAATTCCATAGGCGATTGCGCCGCCAAACTGCATCATTTTTTGTGAGCCAAACGGCGGGTCGCTGGGAGCTGATGCAAGGGGGTTTCACTTACTGCGCCGGCAAGAGTTGCAGATGCAAGAATAAATGCGACGCTATCGACTCATGAGAAACAGGTCCTTGCGCTGAGACATAGACACGAAAAAGGGGTCCGAATCATGGACTTTCAACTTACCGCACACTACGCTCGTCGTGTTTGTACCAGAAGGTAAGGTAGTAGACCAATCCGGGGAACAGGCCAGCTTCGAACATGCCCAGCAAGAACCGGACCGCGACGACGCTGCCGAAGCTCTTTGTGGCGGCCGTGACAATGGTCATTGCACCCCAGCAGAACATGAGAAAGGCGAGCCAGCGGCTGGGGCGCAGCTTCTTGAGCAGGATGTTGCTGGGGACCTCGAAGACGGCGTAAGAGACGAGAAAGACCATGAGGGAAATGACAAACTGGTGGTCCGTCATGCCCGTCTCGTGCTGCATGTCGTTTTCGGTCGACGAGTTGAGGATCATGGCGTTGCCGATGTTTGTGCGGTCGAGGAAGCAGAGGAAGTAAATGGCGGCCGACAGGGGAATGATGCGCATATCCTGCTTCATGACCAGGCCCTTCTCCAGAGGGCTCATGCACACATCGTACTCGAGCGTCGGGTCATCCTATTGCAGAGAGGCGGCAGCGTTAGAGACAGCTGGGCGTGGGGTCCAAGCACACTGAGCCGGGCGCAAAATCGGGCGGGTTTACCTCATCCTTCTTCAATGTCGAATCGATATCATCTTCGGCCACGGGAGGAGGATACGGGCGAGGAATTCGCCCCGGGGGCGGCGTCGTCATATTCAACACCCGGTCCCGCTCGCAGGGGCAATGGCGAAAGGTGTGCCCAGAGGCGGTGGTTGGCAGAGGCGCAAGTCAGACGATATTTTTTTTGTTGTGCAAAAAAAAAAAAAACCCCTATGGAGGGAAATAGATCGGCAGGGGGTGAGAGCGTTGTTGGCGATCAAACGACGGGATCAAGTCGTGGCAGAATGGTGGGTGAAAGGGCACGCCGTACAGGCGCGGTTCGAACGGGGTGCTTGGTGGTTGGGGCCTGGAGCGGACGGCAGGCAAGCAGCAAAGAGGGTATCACGATGGCCGAGCTGAGAAGAACAAACCAGCTGCTAGGACGGGGAAGCGACGTTTTTTTACTAGATCAAAGCAGACCGCCGTCTCGGGACGAAATGCGGGGGAGTTGGCGGCCTTTTTCACACCAAGCTCAACCGGCAAGCTCCACTGCCGATCGGATCACATCAAAATGCGTCCCACCCCTCGTGGTGGCGCCATGGGGAGCGCCATGGGAGCATGCCGTCCGTCCAAATTCTCAGCGCCCGTTGCGTCTTTCTCGTTGCATCACGTCGCAGCCAGGTCCCATATAAATGATGCGTCGCCTAAAGGGCGCCTCCGCTGTAGTGACGGGATTGTCATGAGCCTTGCCCAGCGTCAGCTCGGCCTGCCAAGGATTCCCCTCCCTCCCAGGCATGTAAGTCACAACGGCTGGCGCACACGCGACTGGCCATGTCTCGGTTACCCTCCTCTCAGTTCGTAGTTCGTCTTTTGAAGAGGGGGGGTTTTGCTTTTTTGCTGGCTTTCCCCAGCGGCTAGAAAGAGAGGGGCCCTCGCAATGGGATGGTTATTTGGATCGCGGCCCCCCGGGAATAATGCATCGCGAAGCTCACAAAACTGAGAGGCATTATCCGCCGTTGCAGGTCGCAGGTTACTGCAGGGCACGCGACCGGAAATGACATGCATTTCACACCTCATACGGCAAATGCACTACGCGTCCCCCTTCCTATTTCTCAATACCCGGCCAGGGTATGCCCGGCAGTCCAATTGAGGAAGAGACTGCGAGCCCGTGATGAGCGGGGCAGCCATGGTCCGATGTTGCAACCAAGGGCTTCTCTGGCGGGACGAGGTAGCCAGCTAGCCCAGCTCCCCCTACTAGGCGCCCTGCAGCCGACGCGACATGCCGGACGGGCATCTATTTCCTTATCGACTTTTCCCCCCAACTACCGAGCGCAACAATTGCCTTTTTTTCCTCTTTGCTTCCCTTGCAACTCTCCTTCCAAGAAGGTTGAGGTTCTGGCTCCTCCCCCGCAACCGTCTCGGCCGAGACTGGCTCCGGCCCCGGGTGGACACAGTTCGCGGGTGGCTTGCGCCATGTTAGGTCCGATGCCCGGCACGGCGCACGGGGAGGGTTTGCTGAAGGATGGGGCGCGGGCTTCCATCCGAGCTTAAACACCTCTTCTCCAGATTGGTAGTCAACAAGCAATTAGCTAATGCATGCGGGCATCCACAAACAGACAGAAAGTGTGCTGCCAGAAGGGTGCTTTTTGCGCCCTGTGTGGACAGCCCTCAGCTGCGGGATGTGGGATGTGGGATGCACATCTTCTCCCTCATTACAGCACGCACACTGATCAAGATGCAGTTGATCAAATTTTGGTTGCATTCCGCTTCCGAATTGGCTTTGAGGCTAGCCGTTTCTCCAGCACACTACTCGCCATCACACGTCATTTCTGCGATGTCGCTACGATCTTCACTGTCTTGGCCATTCTGGGTTGCCATTTTAATCCACTTGCGCGACTGCCGCGCTCGATCGATCCGGCGCCCTCACCACTCTACGAGGCAGATCATGCACTGATGCGGTAGGGCGCCTCGCAAAAAGATGATAAGTGCACCATCTCTGATGAAGCAGCTGAGCTGTCAAATTAATCCTACATGGCCAACTACCACCCTACTAATGCCTAAGTGTGTGCCTATGCAGCAATTCAAGCCGCACCTGCACTAGTTACTTACCCACCTAGTTGTCCGTCTCCTCTGACTCACCTGGCCACGCGAACCATGTGATGACTATACACAGCTTCATGACAGCCGCGAGCCACATAGCTCCGGCAATGCCAACCACGCTGTTCGAAAAGCCGCCTCCAAGCACCGCACCAGTCAGAAGCAGCAGCGGGGCTGCCACTCTCCGGTTCCGCGTTACATTCTGCAGGGCAAACAGTTCCTGATCCGAGAACAAATCACAATAGACGCTCGTAAGTACGACACTCGTTAGCGCGTTATGTCGCAGTGCCCGGCTCGCAACCGCTTGTCCGCAACCCTGGAAGGCGATGAGGCCGATGGGCAGGAGAACGTTCCAGGTCACAGAGTCTCCCGAATGGGGAGGGTATGCGCTGACGATGAAAGCGGCGGCTGCTGTGAATACGGCCTGGGCGGCAAAGGATACGCAGAGGACCCAGCGGCGGCGAGGGGAGAAGAGCCTGTGGAATCGTGCAAAGAAGAAGGACCCCAGGCAGAAGCAGCAGATGGATGTGACAGACTTGAGGAACCTTGGCGTCGATTGAGCATTTGAGATGAGAGACGCAATGCCAAGCCCAATATAGACGGTGTTTCCTAAGTGATCGTCAGCCTTGCATCTCGGATATAGTCCCCTCGGCTGATTCGGATTGAGAGCTCGACTGACCTGTCTGCATGGACACAAACGCGCCCCATACTTGGATAGATGCACTATCCAGGAGCCCCGTCACCATGTAGCAAATGAGCAAAACCACATCGGACCACGAGTAGGAAACGTCGGCCACCATTCGCCGCCGCCACCCTGAGGGCTTCGGGCCCGGTCCGGAGCCTCCAAGCAGGGGCGTTTCCTCGCACACCGCGCCATTCACGGCGTTGTTACCTCGCTGGCCCACCATTCTGCACTGGATTGTCGCCTTGTCTCGACGCGTCTCTCCCACTGGCCAAGAGTAGGACGCAAAACGGGGCACGCTGGGTAAAAGGGCCTCAGTTGACGAAACTTCGCAAGTGTTTTGATAGCTCAAAATTGCAAAAGTTGCTCTTAGGGGGAGGTCAAAGCCCAGCCCAGCCCAGCCAAAGCCTAGTTTCGCCCCATGCACCCGGGTGCACCAACGCTCGCCAAAACAAGACCGCCAAGGGTTGCGATCAACCAATTCTCTCCCAAGATGCACAAGCCTAAACCTGATTTTTCAACCTAAAGAATACGACGGAAATAAGGACGTCTTGATCCCAATCGAGCGACTGGAGAACAAGTGGTCCTGGTGCAGAAGAAGGTCTGAATTGCGTGTCGCTGTTGATGTCATAGCCCCACGGTTCCGATCCACAGTTTACCGAGCCACTCATCAACACATTCATAACATGCATCTTTAGTTCAACATGACATAAAATATAACTTTCACGTGACGAAATAGAGATCTGACTGGTAATTCCTCAACTCGAGGATTATATGCACGGCTTTATTGTTCTTTTCTGTACTCTTACACGATTTGCTTGCTTAGTCTTCCACGTAACTTCATTTAGACATAAGCTATGTAGGGACCTCCAATAAATTCACTATTCACAAGAAATAAAGATGGCGAAAGTAATCCTCCCACGTTGCCCGACCCCTCTCCTCCTTCTCCTTCAAGACAACTTCTCCCTGCTCGCCTCAACGCTTAGTTCCAGCGCCAAGAGTAGGCAGCGGGAGTAGCGGTCACGTAGACGGTCTCAGTGACGGTGTGACCGGCGCTGCAAGTGTTCTTGCCCTTTCCGCTGCTGGAGCCGGCGGTAGAGGTGGGGCGAACACGTCGGGTTCGGGTTCGAATGCCGCTGGGGGTGCCGGTCGGGGTGCCGATGGGAGTGTAGGCTGAGGTCTGGCCGGCGCTGGAATCAGAGTCAGACTCGTCATCGCAGTCGCTGTCATCGCCAGCGGGAGCAGAGGGAGTGCTCTCGGGAACCGAAGGGGTGACGATGCTGGTGACGATGCTGCTGGGCTTCTGGACAGTGGTCTCGCCGGCAGCGGCAGAAGAGGCGACAGCAGAGGTGGGGTTGGCGAGGACGTCAGAAACGTCGGCCGAGGACAGAGTGACGAAGGTAGGCTGGGGGGCACCAGAGACAGAGGAAGAAGAGGCTACAATCTGCTCGGCAGCGGCGGCGCTGGTGGCCAGGACAACCTTGGAGGAAGACTGGGCGCCAGCAGCAGCGGACGCAGCAGAGGTGGCGGCGGGGGTTGCTGAAGCGGCGGCGGAGCTGGAGCTGCCGCTGCTGCTGCCACTTCCGTTGCTCATGCAAGCAAAGGACATCTTCTGGACGTTGGAGCCAGTGGTGGCACCTTCGAGGCTCCAGGTCATGCTGACGTAGGGCCAGCAGATGCGGCCATCAGACATGGTAACCATGTCACCAGCGACGTAGGTGTTGTCAGAGGTGATGGCATCGCCGGAGGTCTTGCCGGAGCTGTCGACAACCTGGAACTTGGTACCAGCAAAGGTACCTCGGCAGCCCATGGCGTCAAAGTCGCAGATGGGGTTGGAAATCTCCTCCCAGGAGACAAGAGCATAGGTGCTATCGAAGGTGGCAACGTGAGCGTTGGAGCAGTCGTTGGAGCCAGAAGTCAGCCAGTTAACCTGGCTATCACCGGAGGCGGAGCCGACCACAGAGGTGGCCTGGTCACCAACAAGAGTGTTCTTGTCAGAGAAGAGAGCGATGGCAATGTTACGGTTGTTGGTGCGGTTGGCGGAGGTGGTGTAGCCAGAGCCCATCCAGGAGTTCTCAGTGAGATCGATAGCACCACGGGAGACCCAGGAGAAGATATAAGAGCTGGCCTCCTGGAAACGAGCGAGAACACTGTAAGAACCACTCATTCCACCCATGGCTTCGTTGCTGGCACCGTTGATGACATGCTCGTTGGAAACCTTGACGCCATCGTTGCCCATACCCTGGGTCTTGGTGTTGAGCCAAATGGCACCCTGATCCTCAGCACAGAGCGAGGCGAAGGGGGGAGCATCGGCCTCCTCGAAAGCAATACCGGTGTTGTGAGAGCAACCCCACGAGGAAGAAGCGCCATCGATGGTCTTGAGGGTACCGTCGGTAGTAATGTATCGGATAGCATCACCAAAGTGGCCAGAAGCAGAACCAGAGTAGGAAGTGACAACAATGTAGGCGGCGTAGTAACCAGCCTTCTCGGAGAAGACGAGGTCACCGTTGATGTCAGGAGAGGCAAGCGAGTCGCTGGAGTCAATACCAGGGCCACCGAGGAGAGTTCGGAAAGTCTTGGTGCCGTTGGTGTATCGGTAGATGACAGCAATGGCAACGCCATCGGCCTCTCCCGAAACCACCTCGTTGGTGAGAAGAGCAAAACCGTCGTTGTGAGCAACCAGACCACCGGCCTCCTTACCAGTGGAGATGGTGACTGCATCGCCAACAGCCACAAAGGTCTTTGGGTTGACTCCCTGGACGTGAACTCCAGTGCCGCTAGAGTCGAGGTAGGCGAGGTAGGCGGTGGAACCGTCGGGAGAGACGGCAAAGGGAGTTCGTCGATGGTGAGGGTATCCGGTCCAGTAAGCCTCCTTGATGGGGTTGAAAGAGCTGCTCAGAGTCATGGAGCCGACAAAGTTCTCGAGGGATGAGGATGTCAAGCCGGCAGCTGCCAGCGCCAGGCAGGCAGCAAATGAAATAAGACGCGACATGATGGTTGGAGCGAGAGGATCAATGCAAAAAGAGAGAATGGATTCGGTCGAATCGGAAAGGATCGTCGAAAGGAAAAAAAGAATGTAAATGACCCCAGGTCAAAAATCAAGAACCGTGAAAAGGGTTGAAGCTGTCGTCTCTCATCGTGCATCTTCCCTGGGCGATTTTGTGTCTTATAAACATCAGTTCCGTCTCTCTGGAGCCCGGGCCCCGCCTGGCCGGGGCGGGAGACACGGCTTCCGGCCAAGACCCGGAGCAAGCATGCGAGCGGTGGAAAAATTGCAAAAACATCCCGTCTACACTGACTTTTGGGTGCCGGGACTAGCTTCTGGACTCTTTTTCATTTTACATCAAACCGGTAACAGGTGAGGGGGAGGAGTCACCCAGGTTAAGGTGTTTCACCCCCCTGCCAAACTGTGGCAGGCCGGGATGTGCCATCGGCCCAGGCGGTGCTGATGGGTTCTGAACAAGGCGGCCCCGGGTGGAGTGCCAACGGCCGCGTATCCCCTCTGGGCTAGAGCGACGAGGGTTCTGGAAGCGATGCCATGGGGATGGTTTCGAAGTGGCGCTTCTGGCAGTAAACGAAATGCTACCAGGAGTTTTACGAGAAACAGAAGACCACCTCAGAAGATGGACGATTCACTGCTGCGGGGTAGCATCCCTAATTTCGTCGAGGTTGAGGGACTAGAATGCTCTTGACATTCCCGATTCTCTTAGTTAAAGCCATGATTTCGGATCCAACAAGCCGTGGAGGGATGGTCGCTCCACGATCCATGCAGTTGGAGAGCACGGAATTTCGGTTCACTTCGCAAAGACCCTTCCAGAACCTCTTTTCTCATTTTCCCGTTTGCAACAAGCTTATTAAAAAGCAGTTGAGGCAAGGATGGGCCTCCAGGAAGATGGAGACTTGAAGCTCGACCTCAGGGGTTTGCATCAGGAATGTCCCTGTTTCGCGACGTTCTGTGAAGCCTCGCTTTCGCACCTCGCCCTAGTGGGCAATGTTGACAATCACATTGGTCTACAATTGTGGGTGTTGTCTTCTTGTGGTAGTATCCGGAAATGATCATTCAATCGGAGAATTATTTATCGTCCCTTTCACCCTTGTGTGAAAAGACCGCGTCTGACATTGACATGACAGACGGCTCGACAAGGTCACGGCCCATGCCACTGGTAAGGAGGGAAAGATGACGACGATTGTGCGAACTAGAGTGGTCGGACGAGGAGCGCAAGGACTAATTTGATCTGCCGACCGCCGGGATGCGATGGGGGATCATCAAGATGCAACGGACCACGAGAGAATCCCCAAGGGTGCGAGAAATAACGGACGTAGTATTATGTTGACACGAGAAACGGGATGAAACACGATTTGTCTGGCAAATAAACTATGCGGATAAGGGAAAACGGCGAACCCGTTTTCGAGGTCTCGCTGACTGATGACTAAGGGTGCTGCCGCCGATTAAACTTTAGGCAGGAACCCGGCACCGATCATTCGGCCAGAGTCGCCTGTGCTGGTCGGTAGTCAGGGGTCCTCGTCCAGGCCATGTTCCCGCTACACTACCTCAGGATTAGCCCCAATTGGCCCCCCTAAAGACTCGCCCATAGACCTAAGCGAGGCCAACCATATGCGCGGAAATCGGTCGCAAGACAACTGGAGCGGCCGCCCTGTGGTCCAAGCTACGCCCATTACAGTGCAGAAAAGACGCTGAAGGCTCGTATTTGGACAGAGCTGAACTGAAAGACTTGGCCGTATTGCTTACGCGAAGCTTCCAAATGGCCTTTGCTACGGCCACTTTTATCCAGCTCGCTGGCATGCCTTTCATCTCGCGTCTTTCTGTCTTTGCTTCGCCAATTCTGTGCCCGTAAACTCTGACCTTGATCATGTCCAGTCTTTCCACCAATTCCCGGAGGGCAGCCGTAAACAACGGCCTGGTCGGCATCACCATTGCCGGCGGTGCCCTTTCAACAATACTGGCTCTCCTGGTCTTCATTTCGGGTACCTCGATTTCTCATGACGGCGATGCCAGCGGCAGCAGTCACCTGCAACTAAAAGACCTTGCCCTTGTCTCAGTATGCCTTTCTTTTTGTCTTGTCTCCAGGCCCCTCCAGCTTTCAGGTTCGCGTGATATGTAAAACACCCCAATAGATGCTAATTTCCGTTGTCACACAGTTTGACGGGGTCATTCCCAACAATGACACATCCCAGTTCCTGGTCCATCTCCGCTGGTTCGTGAACTCCCTCGCCTGGGAGTACCCCGACGCACCCGACGGCCTCCCCCGAGCCGGCGTCGCCTCCAAGGGGCTCCGTTTTTCCTCCGATGTTGTCGGAGATCTTCGCAGTATTGCCTTCGATCTCAAGCTCCCCGAGGAGAGTTATTATTGCCCCCAACCCGGCCCGTCGGCAACACAATGCACCAACGTATTTTATGAGGCATGGCGGTCTTATTTCGTTATTGATGGCCTGCCCACCCTCAGCTGGGTCATCTGGTTCATGCTGATGTCCGCCGTTTACCTTTGTCTTTGCAGTATGGTTCAAGAGTGGGTGATACGGAAGCGGCCATACTGGATGCGATGTCGGTGCATCATTGGAAAGCGCTATTGTCCCTACCCAAATGGGTCAAAGGAGGAGATTGAAAATCTCGATGACCATTTCTGGGACAAGGTCCGTCTGTCATGTTGGGCATTGACAGCTAGCTACTTTGCGATTACCGCCCTTCATTCAACCTTTATCTCATGGATTCTCCTCAAATACATTGATGCTATAGAGGGACGGTTGCCCCATGGCATTAGCATGAACGTCAAAAGAGAAATGAAGGCAGAAATCGTCCTCTGGGTCGCCTTTTTGGCGAGTGCAGTGAGTGCCCTCTGTATGCTAATCAAATGGTGGATGAGCGGACGGCCAAAGGGACGGGTGGAAGAGCAAAACTCGAGTCGGCTCGAGAGATATGCCGATTAAGATTATTTTCTTTCTCGTTCAAAATAAATATAAATACATGCCTTCACTTCAAACCTGATCCCATTTTGGCCCTCATACCCATAAAGTTAGCATTTTGAAGGAGCATGTTTCCAAACACGTAGCTGCAGATCAGCCATTTCCTAGTCCAGGGTAGTTGCTGATGTATTGATGCCTTAGAACTCGCCAACACCCTGCGTTGAATAAGAATCAGTTGCTAAAGTGTTTCATGGGGTGGTATAAATATTGTGTTTAATTTTTAACAGATGCGCTTTCCTCGGCCATAGATTTAGAAGCAGATGATATGTGCTTCAGCAGAGCAGTTGCTTCTTCCACCTGTCCGTTGGCCTGGTATGCGCTCGCAAGCTGAAATTGTGGGCTTAACCGAACAGGGTGTGCTGCTGGCAGTATCTTCGTTATAGCAGACACTATGTATTCAAGCAACTCTATTGCTTCCTTCAACTGTCCACTGGCTTGGTATGCGACTGCAAGCTCTTCCTGTGCACATAGTCGATTAATATCATCATTTCCCATAATTTTTGAATCCTCAACCACCACATGTTCCATCAACCTGATTGCTTCCTCGACTTGCCCGTTTTCCCGATACGTCTGAGCGAGCTCGAGTTCGTAGGTCAGCGAATCACGGTCGTTGAAATCTTTTGGGTCAACTTCAACGGCTACAAGATATTCGAACAGCTTGATGGCTTCTTCGATTCTCCCGACGTATCGATATGTTCTTGCAAGTTCAAGCTGCGGATTCAATCGATCGGGGTGGTTTTCTGCAAAAATCGTTTTCGAAATATCCACGACGGTTTCGAGTTCTTTGACTGTTTCTTCAAATCTCCCATCAAGCTGCAGGCAATCACTTATCCAAAGCCCCAAAGCACAGCGCTCCTTGCTTTCAATATTTTGGCATATACGTAACAAACTGAGGGTATGCGGACGATACTGTCGGCATAAACCGATATTTTCCCAAACCGTTTTCGGGTAAATGACTTCCATATGCCCCAGTGCCTTTTGTTTTGCTGTTTGCATATTATCTTGTTCTTCCATCCATATTCGAGTCGCCATATGCACTAGTCGATGCATTTCATATAGATCGGCATTTTTGTGACGACTCAAGAAGCTGTATTCCATTAAAACGCCTAGTGATCGCCGAAATTGCTGTTCTGACCCTGTCTTGGGAAGAATTGACTTGGGGATTACTTTTGGCTCGATGCATCCAATAAATGAAAGCAGCAGGGTAGCACCCTCGTTTGTCTTCCGGATTTGGTGGAATGATATAAGCCAAGTGGTGGCAACAGCGTTTTGGGAATTCCTGTACCGGGTATTATCTTCAAATTCGCTGCTCATCAACTCGATCATGTCTTGATCCGTGTTTTTGAAGAGTTGGAGGTACTCTGCTATCACTACCTGATTTTCGTTCATGTATGCCACCGCCTGTGTAATAGCTAGGGGAAGATGCGCAAGATGTTCGAGAAATTCGGTTACATCCTCCTGGTTTTCAAGGTCTTCCTTATGAAACAGTGACTTTTCTAGGTAATCTCTGCCTTCTTCAGGGCTCATCTCACCAAGCTCGACGAAGTGATTTCCTGACACCGCGACTGCCACCCCTCGAGCTCGTGTTGTGTATAGAATTCGTCCCTCGCTGTTCATTGGCAAGTAATTGTCAATGCCTGGCTGATCCGGAGATCCGATTAGGATGCCCTTGTCATCAGCATTATCAATCACAAGGAGCCATTTCCCTGATAATTCTGATTCCAGATACTTCCGGACCAATTCTTTGGGATCTTCGTCGTCATCCTCTTCTATTTCACACTCCTTCATGATACCCATGTATGATTGTTCGAAACTGGCCGTGCTCAAGGCTGATGCCCAAAAAACGGAATAATCAGGCAAGCATGATTTGACCCAGTGAGCGACATGCAAAGCGACTTGGGTTTTCCCAACACCTCCTAGTCCAACCAAAGCAACCTTGTCGTGTCCAAGAGTGAAGAGCATCTCCGACAGTTGCTCTAGCGTGTTGGTGCGACCAGTAAAACGAGGATTCTTAAGGCGTGGGACGTAGAAATGTCTTTGGTCTGAAATAAATCAGTCACAGCCTAGCAGCAGGTGCTCTTATACTAACTATTCGTTGGTGCTCCTGGGTCAGCTTTGCCACTGGTTAGCTGGATTTGAGTGGGAGGGGGAGCATGTGCAAAGTTCGATGACGGCAAATCAAGCGCACCGCCGCGCACGAAATTAACGATGACACTTGAGATGCTATGGTAACGGGGATCATCTCGGCTCCTGCATTTTACCATCTGCCTGTGGTCTGCATCGATACGCTGTACAGTCTCAAGAGTTGAAGGCAGGCCGATTTTTGAAGAAAAATCGTCAACAATCTAGTGCAATTGCACATGTAAGTTCGAGTGTTGCGGTATTTGGGAATGGCAACGCTGCTGGATAAACTAACCTTGCCATTGATTCCCTTTATTCCGGAGAGTTTATCTCCCTCGTAAAAGGAATGAATTTTGAAACGTCGCTGGTCCACAATGCGTACAAATTCTTCATGGATGATGTCCAGTACTTCGTTGTCCACCTCTAGTGCTTGGATAATCTTTTTGTGCGATTCTACTTTGGCGAGCCGAGCGAGATTTGATGCCGTTTTGCCCCAGCTTGCATACGCGCTCCCCCGGTGGGGCGTGCCGAGAAATACAACGAGTTTCGTTCGAGATTGGCACTCTGTAGATCTACGAATCGCCTGCAACATATCAGCATCAAGCAGATATTGAGACATGAAGATACAGACATCTTTGACGATGATACCGCCAAGACTATGTGCTACAAATATCACCGGGTCCTTAGATTGTTAGTCTCAGTGCAATTAGTTCCTCGATGCAAGCCGCCAAACCTTGTTGTCAATATCTCTATCAAACCGAACCGAAAAATCATTCCCGTGCCGGGTTATACTGTTTTGGTTATTGGATTTGAAGAAACCTTCAACCACGCTGGCATCGTATCCATAGGTCCATATTCTTGCTTCTGGGATATCGGCAGCCAGAAATTCCTCCGGCCAGAACGGCGTGCCAGAAGAAGCGTCGGCGTTGTCCGAACTGGCAGAGGGCACGTTTTGTTGGCTGCGCCGGAAAAAAGAAAAGAAGTTCTTTGAGGTGCTCGGGGCGGGCTCTACCTGGTTATCCTTGACTTTTTTGCCACCCCACGTGTATTTTGGATGGCCCTTCAAGCCATGGACGAAAATGATGCTATGTCCTGTTAGCCATCTCCCAGGTGAGACATGCGGGGAATTGCGGACTTGACAATCTTCTGTGCATTCCCGGTCCTATCGATACCTAAAGGGGTGAAAACATCTCGGTTGATCGTCATTATTCCCTAGCGTGTACTACATGCGATACTGTGTAGACTGATGTATGATTGGGGATGTGGTGTCGTAGCCGGATGCCTGCCTTGGGCGGTGAGGGGAAGGTATTCCACTGCCAATAATATGCATTCTTTTTTCCCGCCTTACTTCTAAAGGTTACCTGCATTTCAGGCATTTCCAGTGCAGGCCCTGCATAAGGCTCCATAGGAAGTGTTCGATATGACCCGTCATGATTGGTACGTTTTGTTCCCCAGCGGTTCCCGGGGCTGCGTCTTGAAAATCAATGGAGGGCGACTGCACGACCTTTGGATGCTTCTATTAATAACGGCATTTGTTATGAGTTAGTTCACTAATAGGTCACAGAACTAATCTGTAAATAGCAAACAAATAGGTTCTTAGCTGCATCTACCCTGGATCTAACCAGGTGTGAGTTCAGTTAGTTCGTGAAACTGGCCGGGCCAGGCAATAAGATGGAGATAAAAACTCACACTCCTTCCTCCCCATTGATAGACCAGTTAGCAACAATCTCCGAGCCTTCATCAAATCAAGGCGGTCAAGTTTGTCATGTCCCCACCATGGTTTATCTCAAAGAAGCTATCGGCATACACAATTGGACCCCGCACTTCTGCGATCCACATGTGAACCTCATGGGCCAGTGGTTCACGCCTTATCTGCCCATAATTTCAAGCGTAATACTACACACAAAAACCACCCAAAGAGGAGGGAGGGACCGGCACACCATCCATTGTCCACGCCGGGGCCCGGACCCGGATCCGGACCGGCCCGCCAACTGGACAATAGCCTACCTTTTTTAAACCCCCGATTCCGCTTCCCAACTCTTGCACCGGCCGCTGCACCGTCAATTGTAACTGTAAGCGTAGCTCATCATGTTTTCGCCAGCGACCCTCAGAGCGGCATCGCTGCGAGCAGTGGCAGCCCGCCGGGCTGTTCGCGCCTTCAGCCACACGCCGTCTCGACGCCAATTGATGGTCCCGTCCACGCAGATTTCACGGAGTGTGCTGAGCCGCGATTCCAAGCCCGTCAAGCAGTCAGCGTCGTTCGCCACCAGCGCCGAGGCCGTGGCGCCCGCGGAAGCACAGGGCGAAAACCAGAACCTGGCCGCCGTCGCAACAGGCGGCATTCCCTACCCGGGCATCCCTAAATTCGAAGACCCGTACAAAAAAAGAGCGTGGCAGCTCGAGCACATGGCCGGCGCATTTCGCGTCTTCGCTCGCATGGGCTTCACCGAGGGTGCTGCTGGGCACATTAGTGTTCGTGATCCGGTTGACCCAACCACATTCTGGATCAACCCGTGAGTTGAACCAATACCCTCTGGCACTGGAACGAATAATCTAATTTGCTCCGCTGTAGCCTAGGCGTGCATTTCGGCATGCTCAAGGCCAGCGACATGGTCCATATCGATGAGGAAGGCCAGGTCATTGGGGGCAACCGCGTGGCCGTCAACGCCGCCGGCTTCATGATCCATTCAGCCATTCACAGGGCCCGCCCAGATGTTCACGCAGCGTGCCACACGCACTCCAAGTATGGAAAGGCGTGGTCCACTTTTGGCCGCCCCTTGGACATCATGAACCAAGATGCCTGCATGTTCTGGAACAACCAGAGCGTCTATTCGAATTTCGGCGGTGTCGTGCTGGCGGCCGAGGAAGGAGATCGTATTGCTGAGGCACTGGGACCAGAGAACCGTGCCGTCATCCTACAAAACCACGGCCTTCTCACAGCCGGCGGCACCGTGGACGAGGCCGCATATCTGTACTCGCTGATGGAGCGGACATGCGAAGTGCAGCTCTTGGTTGAGAGCGCTGGGTTGCCCAAGGTCACCATTGGCGAGGAAGAAGCCAAGTTTACATACGAGGTCAACGCTGATCCGGTAGGCTTCCACGACTTACATCCAACCGAGATGAGATGCTGATATGGTATTAGGAAACATTGTACACCGAGTTTCAACCGGACCTGGAATACGAAATTTGGAAGTCCAACGGGGAACTCACAAGGGGCCTCTGATATAGCATTTGGTTGATATGGAGAGTAGATTTATACGACGCGTTGGTTACATCATAACCGGTTGGCTTTGACGGGATTCAATACCGACTGACCGGCGCATATCTTTGGCTTAAGCCATGGCTGTATTTTGAACAAACATGTTTCATGCCACTGAAATAGACATTTCAATTTGATCATTCATTCGTAACTAGATGTGTCCTCTTATAGTCGTGAAAACCTTCGCAACCAAATATGCCCCTCTGAGTTGAGCCAATTGGCAATCTGTACTTATTCCAAAAATCCGGAAACCGAAAGACGATTCCATGCTGTTATTGGCCATCTTCTTTTTAGAACCGTGCCAGCAAAATACAACCAAATCAGAACGCTTGTTGCCCTCCATCCCAGCATTTCATAAAACGCGAAAACAAACGACAAAAGGCCTCAATGACGCAGACATAGACATGAGTAAACTATAAACATTGAAGATTGGTCGTGAAAGATCGAACTTTGTATCCAAACTGGGTTCATGAGCCCCATGGGGAGAGGCCCAACATCCTGAGGCCGTTCTCTAGCACCACCCTGACATTTTCATACAGAGCCATCCTAGCCTTTGTGGCCTCTTCCTTGTCGGCCCAGTCCTCCTCTTGGTCATCATCAAGTGAAATCATGATCTGGTCCACAAGTCTGTACAGGTAGGCGGTCGTGGTAGTTGGCTCCAGAGTCTTCCAAGATGCCTGTACCGTATCCGGGAACTGCGCCATAATGCGCAGCAGCTCAATATAGTTTTCACCTTCCAGGTGAGAGTAGTCGAGAGCGGAATAGTCAATATCGGCACCTTCTGAGCCTATCGTTGCGACAAGCCTGGCATAGCAATTCTGGATCGTTGGACCCGTGTCGTAGTCGAACTTGGACATGCGTTTGGGGTCGCAAGCGTACGTCGTTGTACGCTTGTGGTTGAAATCTTGCATAAAGAGACCAGAGATTCCAATGGATTCTAGCGAACTTTCGGTTTGTGTGACATGGAGTGACTCGGCGTCTTCACCGTCTTCTTCCAGACTCGTTTCCATACCCTTGCGACAGCTGTCAATATAGTCACTAAGCAGGTGGGAATCTTTGAGCTGATCACCAAGATCAGTAATTTTGGCAAAAGCGACATGCTGGATCTTTTCAGCAAGGTCACCGCGCCCCATAAGTTCAAGGGTCTTGATGACTCGATGGAAATGCATTTCCTGCTCCATCGCAACGACATATATCATCTTGTCAAACTCGTACTTCTTGGATCGATCTAGCACAGCCGCAAGATCTCGCAAAAGGTATGATGTGGTCCCGTTTCTATACCGTACAACTGCTGTTGAGAGACCCTTGGCATTGTGCTTGGAAAAGTCAATCATCCAGGAGTTGTCGTGTTCCTCGTAGACGCCCTTCTCTTTCAAGGCCGCCTCGACCTCCTCTACGGATTCGGGGCTAGCCTGTGACTCCCCGGAGTATTCATCGAACTCAATACCAAGCCGGGAATATGATTTCTTATAATCCTCGACGGTGGCGTTGCGGAAGCGCTGCCACAGAGCAATAGCCTCGGGATCTTTGTCTTCCATTTTCTTGAAAAAATCGTCTCTTTCAGCGTACAAGCCACGCGATTCGATTTCGGTCGTGTCTTTGCTCTCCGCTTTAGCGGCCTTGCATTCATCTAGCTCCGGCTTGAAGAGCTCTTGGATTTTATGGTAGACTTGAAGCATATGTTGAAGAGGGCCCTTTTCGAACTCCTCCTCAGAGCCAAACCTCTGCCACCCGGCTGCGAGAAGACCAATTTGCTTGCCCCAATCACCCAAGTAATTCATTTTGACGACATCCCAGCCCATACCTGCGTGGATGTTGGCAACATACGTGCCGATAAGAGTGCTGCGCAGGTGTGACACCTGAAACTCATTTGCCATGTTTGGGGATGAGAATTCGACAATCACCTTCTTGCGGCGGCCGTCGGGCGCACTTGCGTCAGCCAGCCCGAGGGATGCGTCGTATCCGTACGCCTTGTTTCGGTCATGGATGTAGGGGAGTAGCAGTCGGGGGAGTGTTTTGGGGGATGATAGGACTCGCAAATGGATGCCGTCCGCAACCGGACAGGCAAATGGGGGTTCTCTGGGCAGCTAATGGCGAAGCACTTTTGTTAGCGACAATGTGACTTCTTGATAAAAGCAGAGTAACCGTACTCTATGGGCCAGGTCTGACACCAGATCTGTAGGCTTGACGTCTTTGAGCCTGAGCCTCGGCGAAACGATCACAAGGTCCCCCATTCCAGTCATGTTGGAGGGTTGGATCGCTTCGTATGCGACCACCCTGTCGCAATCCACCAGCTTTTGCAGTGTGTCGGCGAGATAGGCTTTGAAGATGTCCTGGGGGTTGTGCACGATATCTCCCCCAGGGAAGTCAGGGACTGGGGTGTCCAGGCCTGCCCTGCCGAGCAGGTCCTGGAGGCCATTGACAGTGCAGGTAGCCATGGCCGTGATGGTGGTGCTTGTGGTGACTGTAGTGACTGTAGAGAGAAGTTTCGCTTGGTGCGATACACAAGTCAGTGTCTTTTGTCTCGCGAAAATTTCTCCTCAAGGCGGAAAATCGAGGGCGCCCAACCCATATGAGGAGAAGAGACATGCCGTCAGAATCGGGCACCAAGCACATGGTGAGCGAGGCATCGCAGAGCCTGATGCGCCGGTGGACAGGCCTCGATTCGCGGGATAGAATAACGATGCAGTCTTCAGCGTCGCCCAAGCTGCGAGTATGCGTTGGCCTATATCGCGATTGGCTGCGTTGGGGTGCGGTTGTAGGGCGTGAGGGGGCGATTGGCTAGTGTGGCCTCTGCAGTGAGGCGACTCGACAGCGACGTCAGACGCCCCCCGGACTATCAACAAGGTGTAGTTGGTTGCACTTTTGGGCATCCACTTGTATAATCGCGTTCTCCCCCCGCGGGTCATGTCATGACTCCCCGGAATCCACGCCACGCGCAAACGCGCCCTAACTTGATTGTCCGTAGTGTCGGGACATGCGGGCTTATAGGGTCTGCGGCGCTAGCTGCTCGAATATCTGCATGTTGTTTTCAAGACAAGGAAAACGCTGCATGAAGCTGCAGGCGGGCGCCGTCCCTGGCTCGCCGTCGCTTCCCCGTCATGCACGAGGTCACAAGTCGCCTTGTTCTCGTGATCACTAGTCGGTGAGACTAAGGTGCCAATGTTGCTGTGCCTGTGGGATTGCGGTGCGGTCCATCTTGGCTCGAATCCGGTTCTTGCCGTCGTGCCGTTTTCGAGACACGGCGAGTGCCAGAAACTGGATACCACCTTGTGTAGAGTGACATTGTGCAGATGACACAAACGAGAATTACCTGACCCAAAATCACGAAATCAGATGATGGTGCATCGAGAATAGCGCAGTACGACTGTGCCGCCAAGACGACCATGTTCAGTGCCTATCTTTTGTTAGGACACCTTGCCACTAAGTTCCACATTAGGTAGACTAACGATCGATATTATGCTTATGGTGATGGCTCGATGTGTGACAATAGAATCGGTCATCGCGTTATCGCATTGTAGCTACCAACGTTAGCCAAATTTGACACAGAAATTAGTATGCACTCGCTGATAAAGTGTTCAGCCACCAAATCCCGGGACTTTACTTACTTTCTCTTGGAGGCGCTCAAACTTTTGTAAAAAGTGCCGGAGCCTGGCCTCAATTTGCTGAAATTCGGCCTGATAGGTGTGCAGCCTTCTCAAAGACCTGATGGCGAGCGCGTCGGACTTGAGTGACACAAACATTGGGCCGTTTGGGATTCCATAAAAGTCTACATCAGCGTCGTGCTCAAGGAACTCTTTTAGTGTAGCCCGCATCGGAGATATCGTGTCGATTACCATGTGCAAGGTGTTGAGGCATTCGGTCTTCCCTGTTACTGCATCATGGTGTGAGAGAGGATGAGTGGAGCCTGCGATACGTCGGGACTGAGACATAATTAGACCTTCGACCTTTTGTTCAACCCTCGAGCCATGGCAGTGCCGCTAGAGCTGAAACAAAGTAACAAATACGTACGTGGCGTTTGAAGCCGACTCCAACCCAGTCAATGATTTCGTTTTGGCGCCCAACAATTATCTCAATTTGCCTTGCCAAGCATTGTAGAAAGTATGTCCGCGGCGAGGGAGTGGTTTGTGCTCGCAGTGTTATCTCTAGTGTAATTGGGTCAAGTTCTTCGCCATCATTTCCTCCTTCGTATTCCATGTCGTCCTCAGACTCCAGTCTGGAATATCTTTGAAATGAATCTTCATCCAGAAAAGCTGCCATCCAATGGCGTTCGCTTCTTCCCGTCAGCATGAACGAACAATTCGCTTCATGAAGAAAAGCTGCCCTCAAAAACATCGGGTCTTCATCACAGTCCGCTTCGGTCAAATTTTGCGGGTTTAGGAACGACAGGCTGTAGCGAGACCGAAACTTTTGGTTGCCCCTGATTGTTCGAGTATCCTCGCGGTCCTTGGTGCAGATAAAGAAGTACGGAAAATTTGCTAACATAATGAAACACTTAGTCCACCACTCCTTCCCGAGCAGTTGAATTAACATGAGTTTCGGGCTGCTGATGCAAAAAGTTTTTGACCTACCGAAATTTGAATCTTGATCTGCGGAGTAGGCGTCTCCTTGAGATAATTGGCGAGAAGCCCCCGATACGCATGCGCCTGCGACGCGGGTGCTGTCTTTATCAAGGCGAGAAGACAGGCCCCGTTGGCATAGTTGATGTAGCTGTGGAAATAATTTAAATTTAGTCATGGATCATGGTAGCAGAACACGGGCAAGGTACCCACATTCGTCGTGGAGGAATTAGCGTCGACTTCTTAGTCCTTTCTTGCAACCGCTTCAGTAGAAATCCGAGCCGGCCAGCTTCCGTGCCGTTGTTTCGAGACGCGGTTCCGATCCGAGCACTGCACTGAGGAATCTTGGTTGTCAAAATTTCGTAAAATTCTTTGGGAGACAGAACTCTTGGGTACACCTGAGGCTTAGCTACTTGCTGGGAGTTCCAATTTCGATCCGAGACCCATGCCTTGGTCTCTTGGACGTGAGACATGACTGGGGTTTCGTAGGGCTTCACGGGAACGAAATCGGAGAGGAACGTCTCTGCGCCTTCGCAGAAACTCTCAAGTCTGGGCACAAGGTATTCCAATAACGGGTCATAGGGATCATACGGGTCAGGTAGGATGAAAAACCGAATGTCGCTAAGCGTTGGCTCATGATCGTAGGCTTGAAGAAATGGTTTGTCATCTTGAAGAAAGAGGTCGGCTTTGGGCGAGCTAAATACGTGCCAAGCATCTGAGGGAGACCCGGGATCCTCGAATAGTGTGGCCATCAATCGTCGGAGGGACTGGGATTTTCGTTGTGGAACCATTGCGGCTTGCTCATCACCTTGGTTTGGTGGCACCATTTTGCTAGGCCTCATCCGACAGGATGCCAGCTACCTGGGTAGTCTGGTCAGTTTTAAGGAGCAGCTGGTGAGATGGCACGTATAATCGTTATCACCTCTAGACTCAATGATATTCAAAGCCAATGTTGAGAGGCTATCAAAATGACCAACTTTTTTGCCAGGTATCCAAACCAGGATTCTCCGTAGTCCACCCCCCAAACGATTAGAAATCGACCAACTTTTGGATCTTAAGCGCCAAACGCCTGACGCTACTGAAATCAACGTTGACAACCTTTTTTTTTCTCGTCTCGAGGTTCCGGATCATCGACCGGTGATTTTCTTGGTCCTGCAATTGGGGCAACGAGGGATACCACAATATGGGCAAGGATCAACATTAATTTTCATGCCTCCGTGTTCGCAATAACACTAAAGAGAAGGCCATAAGTATATAAACTCAAAGGTTCTCGGCCCTTCATTTTATTTCTGGGGGCACATACACATATCCACACTAAAATGATTTTTTTACCGGGCTTAGGGAGCTCATTGATGGGCGGCGAAACGAATGGTGGGGGTCGTGGTGCTACGCAATTGTCAGTCAGCCGCCGTGCGAACATGGATGGGCACGGGACTTGGAGTATGCCGAGGAGGGCGGCGGAGAGGCAAACCTGTGATGTCGGTCTCGAGGTAGGGTTCTGCCGGTGCATCGGGATCGGCCCTGTGAAGGAGAGCGCAGCAATCACGGCATTGGCTGAGTGCTGGCTGTGAGTGCTCCGGCATCCTCAGTTCGAGCAGCTGGAGGGGTACGCCGCCATCAGTTATCCAATCTTCCGCAAGCAAGGGCAGATTTCGGGGAGGGCCACACCTATCGCAACGTTATCGTTGTCCGCCTGACCTAAATGACCCTTCCCGGTCAGTCCCGTGTCGACTGTTGGCAACGTGGGAAAGGCAATTCGAGGCATCCAGCCAGGCTTCTCACACACACAACAAAAAGAATTTGCCTGAAAGTGGTTGTGCGAACGAAAAGGGTGGTTCGCCAGGCCCAGGAGGGCTGACAAGGTTTGGCATAGTTGCGTATTAAAGGTTGGAGGAATCGGTGAAGAGAGGGGGGCTGCTTCCGCGGTGGTAAATAGAGGGATGCACAATGCGCGACTGGGTGCATTGGTGAAGCAGCAAGGGAATGGATTTGTGTGTAAGACAGCATGCTGCGTGTCACCTCGCAGACGTCAAGGGACCACCATGACGCTGACTTTTGGTCGCCTCAATGGTATGCTATGCTGGATGCATCTGCCGCCCCCTCCGGTGAGTTACCACCGTATGGCATGGCGAACCCCAACAAACAGCAACTATCGCCAAATTGGCCCGCCGCTTTTGTTTATGTTGACTAGCGACTGGGAATCAGACTGGGACCAGGTCCAGTTGCAGGTCCGGGTCAAGGTCAAGCTTGGTCCCGCAAGTAAAGTCACCACCCCTGACAGGCCTGCGGCCGACTGGATCAATTCTCAGACACCCCCCCTAGGGGGGGGGACCTTGCTGCAATCGGATGAGAACAAATACATTTCTGTGTGGTGCGGGAGGGCAAATGACATACCGCCCCCCACAGATATGCCCGCAAACAAGAACCGAGCCGCAAGTTGAAAAACGCGGTCAACCCAAGCCAAAGTAAAATACGGCACGGTCCGCCGGCGCAATTGGATGCTTCTCTCGTAAAGGCGCCGTGGGCGGAGGCAATGCTGTCATGCCGGGGACCTCGCACCTCGCTCATGGAACTGGTGACGCAGCGTGACCGGAGCACAGCTCCAGTTAACCGCATCCAGCTTGACCGAGTCCAATGATGCACTACTAGCCCTGGTCGGTCAAGAGAGCTGGTCGGCAGATGGGGAAGGCCTTGCTGAACCATGTATCTTGATAGCTTGAAAGGTCGGTCGATCGGTGGGGCGGATGTGCGGCGCCATGGCCATGGGTACAGCAACCGCTACTCCGTAACTGACATGGAGCTAAGAGAGGCTGAAAAAAAAAAGAAACAACTTCTGGATTGCATCTCTGGTCTTCCTTTTCGGCATCAACGTGGTGAAACGGCTACGGGGGAGGGTCCGCTGCCGCCGCCTGCATTGAGGGGCCCCTGGAAACCCCGGCGTGCCACGACACGTGTGTGTGTATCCCACCCGGGATGGAACATGGATTGTACGGGGATTCTGGAGGACCACATCTTGGCTGCTGACATTTTCTTTTTTCTTCTTGCGTTTTGCCTTATCCGATCCGATATGACCAGGTGAGACAAATACCATGCGGGAGTTCACATTATAAAACCCCTCCCCTCCTTCCACCGCTCCCTGACCGATCTTTCCACACGTTGGGGAGGACGTTGGTGGACCCCCTCGGCCGCTCTTGCTCCCGTGCCGGGCTTGGTAAAACACCAAGGGCAAAACAAGATAACGGCTCTGTGGCACGACATCAGTCTCTACTCCTAGGATACACACGACCGGCAGATCTTCAAACGTGTAATAAACGCCACATGAGGCCCTTTCATTTGGCCCCCCGGCAACTGCGAATCCACCACCTCGCAACCTTCCCCCAACTTAGACGGCCGCTGTCTAATCCAAACTTGGTGACAACGTGGTATAGACTTGAACTAGGCCTGCGTACCCCTTGCACCTTGCGCACCTTGCACCCCGCCTGTTCAACTGAAACCTTACTAGAGGTGCCGAGACCTTTTTTTTCTGCTTGCTTGCTTGCAATCCTACACATCAGAAGCAACTGGCTCTGACGATGGTGATCATGTGTTGTTCACGGATAGTGCCCATTGGACCCCGACGCCCAAATTACGCCATCGTCTGCATCTCTTTCAGCGAGTCACAACGACTAGCCCCGAATCTGGTCTTAGATCTAGGCACAGCAGCAAAGAGCCGTCATTCTTCTGCCGAAGCCTCCTCACTTGAGATTGGGCCTTGCAGCCCGCAATGTTGCTTGCCGTGTCATATGAGCAACTTCCGGTCGTGCCATCCTTGACCCGACCGCCGCCACGTCATTCACACCGCCAGGCCTCAAATTGTGCAGGCCATGACACTGCATTTGCCATGCGAGACTTTCCCCTCCATACTCTGCTGTCTCTCATATCTCTGTGGAACTTAAATTTTCTGCACTAGACACTTCTCCAACGACATCATCGAACCCGCAACGGGAGAGGGCAACCGATAGGCCTTCTGATGCTGATTCGGCGAGGGGCTAACAACATTGTAATAGTCTAGATGGGCTTCCCACCCCTTTGGCCCACGGGTGTCTCGGTCGAAAAGGGCCTCAACAGAATGTTCTATCGGCATCGAACGAAAATCCCCGTGCGGCTCTTCCCGTCCATGATACGGCAGTTGAGCTTGAATCTTGCGGGAAACAACGCGCTAAAGTAACCCCTCCCAAAACCAACCGATTATCCTTCAAGTATCCTTCATTACTGTTCCATATTTCCCATAGAGTTCATAATCACTGCTCCCCAATCTAGGTATCCGTCGAACCACAAGGACGGATCAACACCCTGCAACACCTCGTTTGTCAAAGGCATGCTGGCATTCCAGTTGGGTGCTTGGAGCGGATCGGCATTCATTCCACCATGGTTGACAAAGGGCTCGGACATCCCCGTGTTGGGGTTTTCAGTCTCGGCGTTTACGCCCTCGTCCATATCTGTGTCTCGGTCGTTCTCGTCATCAAGATTTAAGGCTTCTGTGCGAGCTGCAACAATCTCGGCCCATCGTTCAAGCTTCGCCCGAGTGATCCGGACCTTGACGGCGCTCATGCTCCAGATCGTGTGATCTGATGCGCCGTCCTCCATTGGATTAATCTGCAACGTTGCATTAGCTTCCTCGAACCGCGTGTAGATGCTTGTGAGAAGCCCCGAAACATCAAGGCTGAGCTCAGGTTGGTTTTGGATCTGCGAACGGAGAGCTGCCACGGCAACAGGCAACCTAGGATCGGTCCCCTCCCGAAGGCCGATCCGGCTGCACTCTGGCGGATCATTCTCTCGGACGCTCGGGCTGGACCCCGTGGGCGTGGGCTTTGCTGAGTTTGTGCTTGCTGCACGATCCGAGTCATTTCGAACCAGGCTCTCGTCCTGTATGTTGGCGCTAGGGTCGGGGGGGAATGGCGTTTGGGGGCCATTCAGAGTGATTGGGGCAGTGAATTTGGCCCAACGCCCAAGCATCACGACACCGTAGACGAGTTGGGCAGCAATTGGTGTCGTCTGACGATGATACTCAGTTACCGGGATTTTCAACCAATTGTCCCAGAATCGCTTCAACGCATTTCTTGATTGGTAAAAGATGTCGAGGGCGGATGCAGATCCCAGCGTTGGAGTTGTCAAGGACTCTGAAATCGAGATGATTTTGGGAGCATCCAGGATGGGAGGTTCGTATAGACGAAGCGTTGCTACATCAAGAAATGAATTGATAATTCCTGGGATTGTGAGCAAGGGGAAAAAGCAAACATTGGTTGATATCACCCACCATCATTTTTCAGGTTTGCTGGAAGAGTATCCCGGATGCGATCAAGTTCTTTTTGGAATGCTGAAACATAAGCCGACAAGGGTGCTGTTGGAAGACCAAACACCTCCTCCGTGGGGCTGTCGGACGAGTTGAGTTGAGAGATCCGCTCAGTCAAATGCTGGATACGAATTAGGCATGCCAGATTGACATCGGTCTCGTACTCCTTGTCAGTTTCCAGAGTTGCAAGACACTCTTGCATGTATTTAGTGTATTTCATGGACTCAATCCGCCCAAACCCAAGGGACATGCTAGTTTAGATTAGCCGTCAGCTCCAGACTGGGATCGGACCGGGGCACCTCACGCGGACGATAAGAACCACACTCCAAGCAGTGCCCGCCTCTCTTCATTGGTTCTCTGTTCTGGATAAAATGGCTTTACAACCATTAAGTTGGTCCGCTCCACGATACTGGGGCTGCGATGTAACCCTAGCTCTCCAACCAGGGTTACCGCCAGCGCAATTAAATTGTTCAGCTGGGCGTGCATGAAGCAGTGGTATTGATACCATGCAGCTATGACAATAAGGCCCAGTAACAGATCTAGTGATCTTTCTGACCGGACCAACATGTGGTCGGCAATGTGGCGTATCAGATAATACATTTGTGCCCGCATCGACCTGAGGCTTCGAAATGATGTAACCATTCTGATGGATGACATCAGAAACGGCCTAGTTGATTTCAGCTTCGCAGCAGTGATATTGCGAGGCACCACTACAAACGGGTGGAAAACCTGCAGCTCGTTCCGGTAGATGTTCAACAGTGCATCGTCCGTATCTGGCGGTGGTGGCGCATCGCCACTTGCTGGCCGGCAGATACACGACGGCGGAGCATGGCAGTTGTAGATTTTGGGGATGGCCCACGGATTGTCACTGGGTGCAAAGGCCTCGTCAGGCGATGCACTTGCAGGTTTCGCCTGGTCGACAAATGCAGGGTCTGCTTCTGTGGGGATGCATGTGGTGTCTAGAGCGAAGTCCGCATTTGTCAAACCCCCTGAAGCCTTGAGAAGATTCATGAGGCCATTCAACCTCTGTTCGATCTGGGCAGTTTTCCTGTTCGGTGGAGTCAGCTAGGTTCACCTCATGTACTTGAATTTCGGTTCGCGGCGTCAGCGTGTAGCCCTTGGGAGTTGCATGGGTAAATTGGCCTCCCAAAGCAGAAGTGGCTGGAAGAGATGAACGGGCAAGGCGGGATGCTTACGAGGGCTTTGGCTGTCTCTTCTTTCGTGGGCGATGTACTTGCTCTGTGCAATTCTTGACAAGTCTCTCGCACCTGTGACAGTTAGATTGCTTATACAGATGTGGCGGGACGTCGTTGGGAACTGGATGGGACGCTGTCTCGGTTGCCGGCCACTTACACGAAAGCCTTTGGCTTCGTCTGCAGGGGAAACAAGACACATCACATGCTAGGGGACATTGCCATCCCCAGCATCTCATCGGGGGCACCCATCCGGAGCCGCAGGCACTCACCTATCACACTTGGCGCCCGGTGCCAGGTTGGACTTTATGCATTTCGCCTTGGCTACCGAGCATTGCTGGCACGCAGCCCCCCATTTAGCTGTGGCCGGCTTAGGGCGTTCGGCAGTGGACATGATGACGACGGGAACACTACCGGATCCGGAAAAGAAGAAGAAGACACATATAAACGGGCCTTAGAAAAGGAAGGAGAACTCCAACGGACTTTTAATGATTGGGATCCATCAAGTTACCTTAAAAGGCTTCAGACGTCGACATGAGTTGTTGAGACGGAGTTTTCCATAAAGTCCGTTCGTCAGCAATAATGTGGGGCGCCGTCAGGGATGGGGCGGCTGATTGGCCCTGTAAGCTTCGAGAATCAAGGCTGACGCGCTGCACTTGGTGGCTATGACAGAAACGGAGTCTTTGGCGGCATGAAAACGCCGTCAGAGAGCCCCCCCAAATTATAAGAAGCTCATACGCTTTGACTGGAGCCTAATCCTAGCTAGGGAATTTGAAATGACGTACAGGGACATGATGGCAGAATTGTCTGATAAAAGGAATATGTGAATTGTGCACTCTACCAAAAGCAGCCTCTGTTACAAAGGCACCTAATACAAGCTCCTTGCCAAATGACGCCCGTATATCAATACACCATTATGGTACATGGTACCCTGGGGGCGTTGTAGTACCAGAAACCCACCAGCCGACCTATACGCTTCCAACCCGACCGTCCTCCCAAACGTCCGTCGCAAACCTAATTGCTCAGTCATTTTACTTGGACCGAGCGACGCCCGCGCCAATGACGCCAGGCAGCTTCTCCTCGCCAACGCTGAAGAGCATGCCAATGGCGAGGTACAAAACGCTGACCATGGCGATAGTGAAACCAGCAAAGAGCCAGAATTGGACGCTGATATCCTGCTTCGAGCAAGCAGGACCAGCCCAGTGAATGACGCCACCCTTCTCAGTCAACGTGCCGAGGCAGTGGCAAGTATAGCAGACCTCAGAACCCTCGGAACCATCAGTCTTGGCCCACTTGTTCTGGCAATCACCGCGGCCAGAGCAGTTCCCGGTACCAGTGACGCAGCTGTCCTTAGAGCTGAAGCAAGATGGGATTGTGCCGGTCGAGGTGTAAAAGGGGGGCAGGTTAGATGCGGCAGAGGTCGGAGCAGAGGTAGGGACAGAGTCCTCACTCGTCTCATCCGAAGGCTCGGCAGAGATGACAGCCTCAGCCTGTCGGCGTCGAAGTTCCTGCTTCTCGGACCACTGGCTCGGGCTCGTCGCGTCGGAGGATGGGAGAAGAACCACGGTGGTCTCCATCTCGCCAGACTTGGCGAACTTGGCAAGCAAGGAGACGTTGTCGATCAGAGTCTTGATGACCTTGGAGTTCTTCAAAACATCGTTAGTTGTATCAATGAGCGGGGGTGCGCAATACCGTGTACCTTTGAAACGTCATACTTGGCGATAGCAGACTTGCCGCTCCAGCAGCTCTCGTCAAGAGGGTTCATGACTTTATCAAGAGAGCAGGCGCGATTCTCGACCCCAATGTTGTACACATCATTCTTAACCAGCTTATCAGTGGCGGCCGATGAAGGGGGGTTCGAGATGGAAAAGGCTGATGGCACGCCAAAGGCGTTGCCTACATCCTTCATCTGGGCCTCGGTCATCCCCTCCAACATGACAACCAACTGGCTTGGGGACCAGTGTGCCTTCTCGGCAAATAACTTCAATGGCTCCTTGCCATACTTGTTGATGAGGGCGACAGCCTCCTCGGGGTCGGTAGAGTCGGGGATGTCGCGAAATGATGGTCCCTTACCAGTCGTGTCGAGGCGCTGGAGCAGGATCAAACGGGCGAGGCTAGGGGAGATGGCAGTCGCTGACGCGGTCTCGGACGACGAGGGGAGAATATAAACCTCAGCGGCATGCTGGGCGGCAGCGGCGAAGCTGACGAGGGCTGCACCGAGCCCAATGGAAAGCTTCATTTTGGCAAATGGATGATGAAGCCTGCGTTGTTGACAGGGCCAGTTCGTGATAGCTTGAGGCGTCTCAAGCTCCAGGCACGCACGAGGATCCCCTAGCGCCCATGCACGTGTCGGGATTCGCGGCCGGCCTCCAAGTTGTTCCGTCGTCATACAGTGCGCATGGACCACCTCCACGCAATTCCAGGTGTGCGCATACAGTATCAATTATTATTCACACCTTATGTATTGCGGGCGGCCAGTCGAGCGGCCAGGCCTCTTCGGAAGACTTCCATTACCAACGGAATCGCCACTGTCATGATGCCTCTCTTTTCATAACGCCTTCGTTGAGATAGCGAGGCGCCTTCTTAATTTCTATTTCTCCCTTTTCTCACGATTCTAAACTTGCCACTTTAGGGGAAACCGGAATGTTGACCCGGCAGGCCGCTTTGCGGCGCGCGACTCTGTCGGCTGTTTCGACGCAACGGGTCGTGGGTCGCCAAGTTCGACCATTTGCGAGACAGATTTCCCTTCTTCCGTGGCGCCGACAGAAAGCCTCATCCAACTTGCCAGTCTACTTTCCTCAGCCTTCTTCCCCGGCTCGATCCTACGGCCCCGGCCTCCGACGACGGATCGGGTGAGTTGCTCAGCGGCCCCCACCATAGATGGAATAATGCACCATGCTAACCCACTACCAAGGCGAGCCCTCTTCACGACCGTCGTTTTATATACTTGTTGGCAGATATTTATGACAGTTGTTTTCGATCCCCTACTCGATTGGGCCGACGAAGAATGGGACGCATTGTCAGATAAAGAGAAGGAAGAGATGGAGAATATGGAGGATGAGGATGAGCCAATACTATTCCTCCCGTTCCCGTTTACTACAAAAGAAGTCAAACAACCTCCGTATCGAGGGTCCGATCCGGAGTGGGAAATGTTTGTCAAAGTCAATCAGGATACTAAACTTCAAAAGGAGATAAAGTGTAAGTCAATCTCGGTCTTTGCAAGTTGTTCGGCGCTTAACGAAATTCAGTCGGCCTAGCAGATGAGATCAAACGGGGCGTCGAGAAAAACCCAGGATTCGTTCGGCTTCTAGGTGGGGGTGCCATTTCAGTGAGGAAACTCTGGCTCGATATCATCTACCCGCCTGCGCCTCCCCCGCAGCATTATATCTCTGGGTAAGAAACTAACTCTAATGTTCCTACTGAGCTAACAGTCTCTATGTAGCTTTATTGTTGATGAAGAGGGTCTTTTCTGGGGCGATCGCCCCATTGACTCAACTGCCGCCGGTCACTTAGACAAAGCTATTTATCCCAAGGCAGTGGCATTGACCGCGTGGACTTTTGTTAGCTTCCTTTTCAAGCAAACAGTTCAAGATGTTGGTAAGGCTTTGGGAATCTCTACACCAGGCGAAGCCGAGACCACCTGGCAATCTGTGACACTGGACCGTCTGAAGGAGAACGGAGGTGGCTTCGGGGGCCCTGAAAAGCAAACAGTACGAATTCTTTCACAATCTGAACGTCCCGCCCATGGGCAATTCCCAACGGGCAGTGGCGACGTCATCGGCACCCTTCTGGGTGGTGAGACTCAGCTCGATCCTCGTCTTCTAGCCGCCATCCAGGCAGCTTCACTCACATTTGCTCGGAACTGGAAGCCAACAAAAACCCCGCCCAATAGAGGCTGTATAAGGGTAGATGGAGTGGTAGAGCTCCGAGGAAAGACTGCATGTATGGCAGTGTACGTCCTGGGATGGTACGACCCAAAATTACGAAAGTTCATGGGTATTCAAACAGGACTGAAGCACTTGGTTCAACTCAAACAACGACCAGCTCCCGGCTAAGGAATTAATAAACATGACGCATTTCGAGGGCATAGCGCGGGGAGGGGGCATCCGGTAGGGTTTTTATATGACTTTGCGTGGCGCTTGGAAACCGGTTCAACTTTGAGATACCATAGAGTTCAGAATACCACCGTACAATTCTCAGCTTCATATATCCCATTGGCTACGGGTTTATGGCCAGAATGTCAAATAGACACATGATATTTGAAATTTGACAACACTAAAGGGCTCTACTCGTTCATAGAAGATCTTTGATTATTGGCCTCTTAACATAATCCAGAAGGCCTCAGCAACAGCCTACTTGCTTCTCAAACCTAACACCTCAAATCGCCTCCCGACCCACGTCGTGTCGAAGAGACGGTGAACACTATGCGAAGCCCCATGATTGAGAAAAAAATCCCTTACATTCCGTCTCAAACGTCCTAGAATGACACCACCCTATTCCGCGACCCTAAAAGCGCGCCGAAAACAAAACCCACCCAAAAGAGCCAATCCCCATAATGTGACAATCATAAGCATCCGGCTTATCGTCTACCGGTCTAAGAACACGCCCAGTCCTGGATTCTCCATACTCCTAGTACGATTGGGAGTGTAACATTTCAACTCCTCAAGACATTGACAAATATGGTGAAGACTTCCAATTCGACCTCGGGGCCGCCAGGTGCACGCTCGGTTCGCGGCAGAGCGGCAATAACGTGTGTCTCGACCACGTTCACTCCTGGGTGCAGAATGGCTTCAAAAACACGCTCTTCGTTATGTTGCCCTGGTATTAACTGGTGCATAGGTTTAACCGGCTGCTTGTTAACTACAGTCCAAAGGCTGTACTGTCTTGTGCGCAAAAGTGGTGGCAGTTGAGGAATGATCAGAACACGATTGAACTGGGAAAGCAGGTTAACTGTAGCTGACTGAACCAGCTCGGTATGATGAGGGTATACAGTAGCCACGGTAGAGCTCTGGGGCTGAACAGCCGGGTGGAGTTGCACTCTTATTTGAGAAATAAGGGCATCATCAATAGCTGTACATCGTTAGTAATCTCCTGGTAGAGCATAGCTGGGGTGGAGTTGACTCACTCTTGCCAGGACCGCGGAAACGCTTCGGCTCCAGAAGGTTCGCATGGGGATTCTGCGGAGGTTGCACTGGGACAGGCACAACCGCAGTGCCTGGTGTGGCTTGTCCCGAAGCAACACTGGCCGGAGGGGCAATGCCTGCTGGAGATGCGGCTGCACCGTCCTCTACCTTAGCATTCGTCGATGGGCTTGGCGATGGGACTGAGGCAGAAGCGCTGCTACTCTTGTCCATTTGACTAAGGCTTGGCTGTGCGGGTGTTGAAGTACGAGTTCCGTTTGCGTTTTGGCCGTTGGCGAGATTATCTGTGGACTGGTTAGCTTGAGTGGCGGGAGAATCGTTGGAACCTGCCCGACCTCCAACATGAATAGTGATCTTCTTAGGCGTAGCCTCAGACACTGGTCCAACTTTCAACTTGATCTTTGCTTGGGAGGGCTCCGGCACGACAGCCTGTGCCTTTTTCAGTTCCTTGTAAAAGAAGTCCTACTAGGGTTAGTAAATGTTGGATGTAGCAGGAGTACGTAGACCAACTTGAAGTTCTTGAGCCAAGGCATAAATTTCACTTCCTTCTTCATTGTAGAAGAAGGCATTCGTCCACAGAAGCTTGGACTTCTCTTCAAAGGCATTCCACGTCTTGAATTCGCTGGCGCCAGTTCCTTCGCCACGTCCTTGCGTCCCCTTCACAATCTTCTGGAGCTTCTTGATAGACAGCGGGTCATTGATGACTTTGTAGTAATCTTTCAGAGCCCGAGGAGGAAGATTGATGAAGGGCTCAAAGTAGGCGTCTTCATATCTGGCATCTAGGTCAGTAGGTTCGCATCAAGCAGCAAGAAATCTCCTTACTCTGGTTCTTGGTATCGTAGAAGCTCCTCGACAATCTTCTCCTGGGCTTGTTGGAAATTTAAGCCCTTGTACGGCACGTCTTCATATTCATGGTCTGGTCGAGCAGGCGGAGCCGACTGCTTCGGAGTCTCTTGTGACTTGACAGCTGCTGCGCGGGTAGGACGGCCGGGACCTCGTCGCTTGAGGATGATGGACCGCTTTCTCGAGCTGGGCTCTTCGTCTTCGTCTTCCTCGGGTTCATCTTCTTTTTCATCTTCATCCTCGTCTTCCCCCTCCTCATCTTCCCCTTCATCATCCTCATCTTCATTTCCTTCTTCGTCATCTTCCTCGTCTGCATCCTCAGAGTCCGGTGGAAGTGGTGTTGGTTGGGCCTGATAGCCACGAGTTTGGTAGGCAGGGTTGGTCTTCGTCATATAATTACTGAGAGCCTTCCTGATTCGTTCGGCATCGTCAAAAGTTGAAGATGCTCGAGGATAAAACTCTTTGGCATTGGCAATCATGCGCTTGAAGTAGCTTTCAAGATCTGCGAGAGTCTCGAATTCGCCGTTGTCCAGCTTATTCTCGATCGTTTCTAAAGAGATAGGCATCCGAGTCTGCTTGTAGTAGGCCTCATTGCCCTCGCGGGGAACCAGATGCTCAAAGTAGGTTGCAACAAGACGGCCGCTAGAACACATGTTAGTGCATTGCTCTCGTTAGTTGTCGCGCGTCCGGATAAGCATACCTCTTGTCAGCGGTCCGACGGATTTGCTCAAGAAAACTCAAACCATATGCAGTCGTCGAGTCTCGCGTTTCTCCTTTCGACAAGTCGAACTCCTTGTCTAAGGTTAGCTACGCACATTGATGGTGACAGCAAATTAGGGATAATGTAACAAGTCGCGCATGAAGGCGCAGCATGTGAAAAAAAAGGGAGCTTGCGCGAATATGCGATGAACAAAATTGCGAGAGAGGCTTACAGCAAGTTTGCGCCGCTTTGCAGCTCGGTCATCGGTTTCCACGGGCGCTGGCCCATTTGCCTTGCGCTTGTCCATTGTGTTGGTATTTGTTAGGGTCGCAGAGACGGGCGCATCACAATCTGACGCAGAGCTCTGCTGTTAGAAGCGTCGCTGGAGCACAATGGACTCGCAAAGATGGCTATGTGAGGCTGTTGCGACAGTCACTGAGTGGGCTTGACGCGTTTGTGGTCCAATGGTCGCGTCAAATGCACACGGACGCCAGGATCTGGGCAGCTCAAGGCAGGCGCTGAGGACGGTGTCGGTGCACCAGTCGGCCTGTGGTGGATTGGTACAGGGTTTTAAATCCGGGTGTGCGCAGCCGCAAATCGTTGCAGATGTTTTGCGAGGCGCGAAAAGATGCTGTCGGCAGTGTTGGGACGGCGAAGTCGGTTTTGGCTTTTTGCACTGCAACTGAGGTGAGGTGGTGGTACGGGAGGAGGTACTTTGCCAGGTACCCGCAAGCTATGGGTGCCCTGCCTGAAAACGGCGCTAAGGCACCAAGGCAAACAACGACTCATCCAGCATCCCATGAAACCCTCAGTTGGAGGAGTAAACCCGACGCGAGAATACATGGCAAAATTATAATCGATCACTGTGTCGCTAGGTTTGGTGATTTTACCCCCGTGCATGACACGATTTCGTCTTAGCACTGCATTTTTGCTTGGTTTCACACTTCTTCAACACTTCCTAGCATGGGTCCCCACGACATGAACAGCACAAGCATCTCACGTTCCCCTCCAGATCCCTATGTCTTGGGAGTTAAAGACACGGCGCGCCAGGCGCAATTGAACTCGGATCTTTTTTGCGGCTGATCGGCGGTCTCAAATACTGCCAGGAGCAACTTTCTTTTTTTCCGTTCCTTGCATGATATTTTCTTTGCTCAGCCAATATACCAACGTGCTAGCAAACCCGACCTCATGTCCATGAGCATGTAGGGACCACAAATCGGAGCTACTGAGCGGGATGGGCTGGCCATCGTGGGGCATGGCGCGCGTTCCATTGTCAAGCCCCCACCTTGCCTTCGTTCTCCGACCCAGCGTTCGACCTCTGCGATATCCACCGTCCACGCCGCCTCCAGCAGATCTTCACATTACTTCGATACCATGGCAGATTCCAAAACGCCCAACGAGCCCCAGGGTAATCCCCGCCGAATGTCTATTCGCAAGGTTCCTCTCCCTCTGGACCTACCGATTCTCAAGCACCTCAATTCCAAGCGTGTGATCCTCGCCTCCGCGTCACCCAGGAGAAAGGCATTGTTGCAACAGGTATAATCATCCATTAATCCAGCCTCTGAAGCCTCCACGCTCACAATGGTTAGTTTGGTCTCACAAATCTCGAAATAACAGCTTCCACCAAACCCGAAGATCTAGACAAGTCAGCGTACGGACCATACGAATATGTGGCGGCCACTGCTCGCCAAAAGTGTCTAGATGTGTATACAACCGCTCTCGAGACGAACCTCGCTTCGATACCCGATCCCTCGCTTGTCATTGCTGCCGACACCGTCATCATAACCCGCGATGGCCGAATTCTAGAGAAGCCCCGAAGCGAAGCGGACCACATTCGCATGCTGAAGCACCTACGAGATACTCACATGCACAAGGTCTTGACTGCCATTACTGTGCTGGCTCCGAGGGAAGATGCTCAGCACCCAGGCTACAAGATGGAGACACACACGGAAGAATCCAAGGTCTACTTCTTGAGTGAATCTGAAGGCCTACCGGACGACGTTATCGAGTCCTACGTCAAGACTCGCGAGGGAGCTGACAAGGCTGGCGGATACGCTATTCAGGGCATTGGTGGCATGTTGCTTGTGGAGAAAATCGATGGAGGTGTTGACAACATAATTGGGTTGCCAGTTCGAAAGTGCATGGCTCTGGCGGAGCAGGTCATCTTTCAACAGGGCGATGAGGATGAGGATGAGGAGGAGGAAGAGTAAAAAGGGGCCAACATAGTTTTTGAGTCTGGTGAACGCCTGCCAACCCCCCCTCAAAGCAGAAAATGGGAGAATCAGTGGTCCGTTGTCGGTCAGCTAGAACGCTGGCAAAGTTGGCAACGAATTCACAATGGAGCTCTCTCCCACTTTCCAAAATTGCCCCTACTACATGCAATAGTCACGCCAGGATAAATGCATAGGATCCTATGGTGAGCCCGCCAAGGAATGATCAAGGCACATGTCAGGCAATCCCAAAAAGTGCCCTCCAACACATCTCGTATAGATAGATCAATTCAAGCCCGTCAGATGTTTCTGCAAATAATTGAGGCACTGCAACCCAATTGCTCTTGGATTCGTCGTCTTGCAGGCTGAGGACGTCACTATCACATGTATGCAGTGGCGGTGGTGGTGGATCTGGTTGACAGGAAGTAGAAGTTCCAGCGCCGCTTGCACACTGGCACATGCAAGGACCAGGGTTTTCACATGGAATCTGGGGCAGCATCCTTGCACTCAGAGGCCGCTTCTTGAACCTCCCACCATCTTTCGTTACTTATAAAAGGAAATCGAACCCGTGCCTCGTGCTGGACTCTCCCAAACAAGGGATTCCTCTTTGTCGCTCGTTTCCGGTCTAGAGCTGCGTCCACAAATGTCATCGTCGCCAAATAACAAGTCCCCTGCGACCGGTGACGCCGGCGCAGCGCAATCCAACGAAGAGAAGCCGCGCCTAACGGAGGAGGAAAAGAAGCAGAACCACATTGCTTCAGGTACGTTTTCCGAAGCGCTGCTGCGCTTCCCCGCACGCGCCCTAGGTGCTCGCAACTGTTCGTGCTGCATTTTTTTTGCGTCGTCGTGCAGAGCTGGCAGCAGGAGGCTAATGCGCACGCGTAGAGCAGAAGCGCCGACAAGCAATCCGCGAGGGCTTCGATCGCCTGACCGAGCTGGTGCCTGGGCTGGAGGGCCAGGGCCGTTCAGAAGGCCTGGTTCTCAAGCGCACCGTCGATTACATGCGCGAACAGATCATGGAGCGCCGGGCCATGATCGAGCGGATAGAGAAGGCGGGCGGCGACGTCGACGACAAGCTAAAGAGGTGAGCTGGAGGAGGCAGGCGGTGCATTCCGATGGAACCATCATATGACTGCAGCCCCTCTCGCGGTCATGCTAACTGCAGTCACAGAGCGCTCTACCAAGCCAGCCAGGGCCGAGCGCGCGGTTGACATGCAGTGCTGGCACCCGTGACGAGTTATGAGGCCCCTCGGGGAAGGCCCTGCGGATAGGCATGATGCATCGGGCGCCAAAAAAACAGCCCCACGCCACCGCTGCCAATGCTTCGCTCCCATGAAGAAGCGACACTGGGGCATGGCACGGTTCAAGGTGAAGGACAGCTCCGCCGCGCAACACGGCACTTCTGAGGATGTGAAGAGCAGTGATTGGAGAGTCTTAGCATATATCCCAACTGCTACGAGATGGGTAGTGGGACCGCTTCTAAGTATCTACGCAAATGTATCTACCATGGTTTTTAAGCGATCACGCAACTCCTCGGGGGTCAGTCGCTCCTTGCCCAAACCAACCTGCTTATTCTTGACGTCGGCTTCTCCAACAACGATAACCTGACCGTAGCCATTCCTGTGTGCATCCCTAATCTTTTGACCAAGGGGTCTTGGCGTGGTGTCCACATCCACAGACAGACCCGTTGGTTGGAGAACCTCGCCATCTTGAGGAAGGGTCCCAGCCTCGAGCTGCTCGTAGAGTTTCCTGTTGTGGCCCACCAATACATCACGCACCTTCTCCGTCCAGTCCAGCACCTCTTCAGAAGTGGTGACGGTGAGGACGATGGCCTGGCGCGGGTTGAGCCAGAAGGGCCATTTTCCGTTGTACTTCTCAATCAGGAGGGCCATAAGCCGTTCTACAGATCCCAAAACGGCGCGGTGAATCATGACAGGCCGAACAGGGCCGTAGTTGGCCAACAGTTCTGGGTCATCAGTGGTCTCGCCGCGGGCTTCGTACTCGGGAGCCGGAGCCAGGTACTCGAGCTCAAAACGCTTGGGAAGCTGGAAATCGAGTTGGACAGTGGCTGTCTGGTGTTCCTTGCCATCTGAATCCTTCAGAATGATGTCAATCTTGGGGCCATAAAATGCTCCGTCTCCCTCTTTGACACCCCACTCCATGCCAGACGCATCCAGAGCTCGCTTCAGGGCGCTCTCGGCTCTGTCCCATTCCTCCTCGGTACCAATGTAGTGGTCCTTGGGCCGGGTAGACAGAGCCAGACGATAGCTAACGCCAAATCGAAGCACGGTATAGACAACCTTGACAAAGTCCAATGTCTTCTTGATCTCCTCCTCAACCTGGTTTGGTCGGCAGAAGATGTGTCCGTCATCCTGGTGGAACCGTCTCACTCGAGTCAAGCCGCTAAGGGATCCGGAAACCTCGTTTCTATGCAGCGGGCTAAAATCGGCATAGCGAACGGGAAGATCTCGGTAGCTATGTCGTTTTGAGGCGAAAATCAGGCAGTGACCCGGACAATTCATCGGCTTCAAGCCGTATTCACCTTCCTCCTCCTCCTCAGCCTTTGCTGTTCCCGAGTGGTCTTCCCCACAGCAACCAGCGTGTTCCGCATTTTGGTGTTGCTTATTCCCTGTCACTGAGTACATGTCGTCGGCATAATTTTGCAGATGCCCTGACTTGGCCCATAGTGACTTTTTGTAGATTGTTGGGCTTATGACCTCCTCAAATCCATATCGCACATATTGTTTCCGCAAGAAATCGACCAATCGTGTGAATATTCTCGCGCCGTTTGGGAGGAATATGGGGGAGCCGGGGCTGTACACAGAGGTGATGAATAATTCTTGTTGGAGACCGAGTTTGCGGTGATCAGGTGGTTCTTGCTGAGTGGGTTTCTGCTGGGTGGGTTTCTTGGAGTAGAGGCGACGTTGGGAAAGGCAGGTCGGACATGTCCACTGCCTTTTGAGAAAGGCTGGGACCGCCGATCTGACGGGTCTTGAGCGTATCATGGCCAATTCGACCTGCAATGGCGAACAAGAGTTGCAAAGTCAAGCGATGGACCGATGCACGCCGCCCATGCGACACCCAAAATTATCCACAAAGTTCCGATGTTTCGACAGCTGGTTTCCACTTGCGGCTTAGCGTCTGGGCGCTGAAAGCAATACAACTGGACAGGAGAATACATAGAACACGACAAGCAAACATACGGAGTCCCAAGGATAGATATGAGAAGAGAAAAAATCTCCGAACAAAATGATTATTTTTTATCTACACATTCTTATTTGAATCTCATCCATTTCAATATGTCACTCTTCCCGTCCATCCATCATAGCAACTTGCATTTTGTGCTAACCAGGGTCCACCTCCACTGCTCCTTAGCGCTGCTTGGGAGCAGTGTGTGGATGAAACAAGCAGCGATGTATGCCCGTCATAACTGCCCAACCTTGCACACATTTGGAGCACATATTCTAAAACATAATTGGGAGAAGAATAAGCAGGCCAATGGATGCGCTAAAGTACCTTAGCTTACGATCCCTCGTCCTCATGCCTCCTCGGTTGTGGGAAATGAGATGAGGCCATGACCGGCGGTGTACGTTGAAACACACTTGAAGCAGAATGCCTTCATGACTTGTCCAACTGAATGAGAGTCCAGGTCGGTTGGATTTTCACATAGCCTTCTGAGCTAGAGGCCGCCGACTAAAAAAAAAACCCTGGATGTGATATATAGCCTTAAATACGGGCCCCAAGCTTTGATCTTCAACAGCTTCCCCTTTGCAACAGGTTCATTTTTAGAACAGATCGGAGGTACCCGAAGGAGGTCCACGAGTTCGTATAGGCGTAACTCGCACTCTAGTTTCCCCGCTGTCTGCGGACAAAGGCCGTGTTTGCCTTGGACTTGCATAGCTGTCGGGGTATTTTTTTTCTAGCATATAAGACTTGGAGCATTCCCGTTCTCGTTCCCCTTCTTTTAAAAGCAGCCTCTGGCCTGCCACCACAGCCAGATCGGCCAAGCTCGTATTACCCCTCCATAGCATCCTAGATCCCCACCACAGCGATACCAAATTCACTGCCTAGCACGCTTGGACGGGGCAAAATTCCCAGGCCATCCACCTTCTCCCCTCCACTCTTCTTCAAGTCAAGTACACCCACTTCCAACACACACCACAAGCTCGCCGTGTCCGCCGAATCTTCGCGTTGCTGGCTCCATAGACAACCTCTGCCGCTCCTCTGGACGGCCTCGGCACCCCATCATGAGCTTCGCCATCGAGGTTCCCGGCGAGGCCAACCCGCTCTCCCTCCAGTCGCTCGCCCAGGCCCTCCAGTCCGCCACCTCCTCCGACTTTGCACAACGCCAGACAGCCGGCCAGCAGCTCACCACATGGGAACAGCAGCCAGGCTACTACTCTTCGTTGCAGGTATTTCAGTCGCCCCCACGCGTGCACGCTCTCTCCAGGCGCTAACAGGCCCCCTGGCCATCTACCTCGACAAGTCCCTCCCGATTGACATCCGCTTCCTCGCTATAATCCAGCTCAAGAACGGCATCGATCGATACTGGCGACTCTATGCCTCCGTTAAAAACAGCATCAAGGCCGACGAAAAGGTTGTTATTCGCCAAAGACTATTCCAGGGAACAATTGAAGAGGAGGAGTCAAACCTAGGTTTACACAACGCCCTTGTCGTCGCCAAAGTCATTCGAATCGACTATCCTTCAGAGTGGCCCGATGCTCTTGGAAACCTCATCGAACTCCTGCGATCCTCTCAAAATGGCAACCCCAAACATCTTCAAGGCGTTTTGCAAATTATGCTTCGCGTGGTCAAGGAACTTGGAACAGCCAGGCTACGGAAGTCTCAGACCGCCCTGCAGTCAGTCACACCGGAAATAGTTCACGTCTTGACGGAAATTTACGTGGAAAAGTCCACGGCCTGGGTCGGATTCCTCTCCAGCGGGCAGGGAAATAGCGATGAAGCCAATTTGGCCATGATGAACAGCTTGTTCGCCCTGAAGATCCTTCGCCGCTTATTGATTATGGGCTACGAGCGTCCCCACGGAGACAAGGGAGTAGAGCAGTTCTGGACCATGTCGCAGAACCAGTTCGGACAACTTCTCAACTTTGTCAGCCACGGTTCACCAGTGCCAGATGCTTACCAGGAAATGGTCGGCAAACATCTCCTCCAGTTCGCCAAGCTCCACATCGAAATGTCAGACCAGCACCCCGCCAGCTTCGCCTTCCTCCCCAACTCCCTGGCTCTGGTTCACGCATACTGGGATCTGGTTGCAAAGTTCGCAGAGGTTTACGACAAGTCCGGAGGTATTCGGCAGGGCTCAGGAGATTCAGGCGCGTCAAAGTCAAAGGTCGAAGGCCCGCTGCTAGAAAGACTTGCGCTCAAGGGCCTTTTGCTCCTTAGAGCATGTGTCAGAATCGCATACCAACCTGCTCAGTCTTTCAAATACCAAAGCCCAGAAACGAAGGCGGAAAAGGAGCAGGCTAGGGATATAATCAAGACGGAACTACTCAAGCCGGACCTTGTCGTGCAGATTGTCAACTCCATCATCACCCATTTGTTTGTGTTCCGTAAGGCGGATCTAGACGCGTGGGAAGAGGATCCGGAAGAATGGGAGCAGCAAGAACAGGGCGAAGGAAATGCGTACGAGTGGGAAGTGCGCCCATGCGCTGAGAGACTCTTCCTCGACCTTCTCACAAACTACAAACAGCTTCTGATTCCGCCCCTGCTTTCATACTTCCAAACAGCGCAGACCGCCCAGGCAGACATCGCAACCAAGGAAGCAGTATATACCGCCATGGGGCATGCAGCCGCACACGTCTATCAGGTGTTTGACTTTGACGCAGTGCTATCCTCCACAATTGTCAACGACGCACAGCAACAGGGTGGGCTCTACAAGGTGTTGAGGCGACGCATTGCCATCCTCGTGAGCGCGTGGGCTCCTGTGAAACTTACCAATGTCAGCCGGCCTCTTGTCTATCAGATTTTCCAACACTTCCTCAACCCGGATGACGAAACCAACGATATTGTTGTCAGAGTTACTGCTGCACGACAGCTGCGCTGGATCGCCGATGAAATTGACTTCGACCCCGAAGCATTCCTACCTTTTGCAGCCAACGTTTTCACGCAACTCGTCAACCTGATCCAAAACGTAGACGTTGATGAAGCCAAGCTTGCTATTCTCGAATCTATTCGAATCCTTGTTCAGCGAATGGAGCATCAGGTGGCGCAATTTGGCGATCAACTCATGACAGCTCTGCCAAGTGTGTGGGAAAACTCTGGCACGGAGGAGTACATGATCAAGCAGGCCGTCATTGCAATTTTTGCCGCCCTTGTTATGAGCATGGAAAGCAGCTCCCAGCGTTACCAGCATCTCATGGTGCCTCTCATAGCTGAAGCGGCCCGTCCAGGATCTGATTTGCACCTACATCTCATTGATGAATCGCTGGAGCTTTGGGACAACATCATGATGCAGAGCAATCCTCCCCTCGCCCCCGAGGTGGTAGGCCTTGCCGAGCTGGCCTTGCCGCTGTTGGAATATCAAACCGAAACAGCTTCGCAAGCCCTGTCCGTCATTGAGTCCTACATCTTACTTTGCCCCAGCTCGGTGCTTGAGGACAGGCTGCGACGCCCTACTCTCACTGCGCTGTCCAACGCGCTTGATTCGCGAAGCCGCGAGTTCGTTGGCCTCGCCACAGCCTGTATCGAGTACCTCATCCGGTCTGCTGTGGAATGGGGAGGCTCCAGCGGTGTGTCAGTAATCATCCAGGACATGGTCGACATTGGCTTCATGAATAAGATTTTGGAGAACCTGCACGACGCTTGGGAGGCGCACCAAACCACGGGCCCGAACAGGAAGATTAGCAAGCTCAACACCGTTACCGAAGGCGATTACATCGCCATCATTGCACGGCTCGCGCTCGCAGAACCAACACTATTTGTGCAGATGCTTTCCAACTTCGGCCCCCTAGATCAAGTCTGGAGCTGGCTATCAACTGAATGGTTTTCTCACCTCAGGGGCATTGATCGCATTGAGCGGGAAAAGCTCTCTCTACTGGGGCTCACCCGCCTATTAGAGGTGCCTTCTCTCATGCAGGATCTTGTCTTGGGCAAGCTCCAAGAATATTTTGACATGTGGACCAACGTGATTTCAGAGCTGCAAGACGGTGTCGCCAACGGTACCGATACGTTGATCTGGGGACCCGCCGAGCTGGAGCCGACGGAGTACGACAACCCCAAGATTATTATCGAACGGCAGGGACATGCCAAGGACCCCATCCACACGGTCCATGCCTTCGAGTTTGTGAAGATGCGGCTCCAGGACCTGGTGGCCAGGGCCGGGGGCGAGAGGGTTTTTGAAGAGCAGTGGGCTGTGAACGTGGACAAGGATCTGATTGCCAAATTCCAAGAAATGGCCAGCGGGGTGCAGCAGCAGCAATAGGAAGCCTGTAGGCATCGGGGCAAGTGTGCGGGGGAATATAAAGACGAGCGAGTATTGAACGACGAAATGAACCAGTATAGATCATGAGTGACGCTAGTATCTCTTCACATCATAAACCTTGCTTAGGGTAGGCCATGAGCCGGGACTGGTGAGGGATTCGACATGAAGCTTGTCGAGAATAGTATCTTCACAGGCAGCGAGCAGTTGCTATAGCCACTCCAATCCAAAATTACATGAACCCTTTACAGCTTGCTGCCTCCTTCTTGGGGAATTTTAATAACAACCTTGCCCCATGTTCCTCTGCCTCCCAGCGCCGTCAGGGCGTCTCCAACTCTCTCCAGCCCGACAAACTCTTCGTCCGAGTACTCGGTTCCGCGCAGCTTGCCCTGCTTGACGAGCTCCATGATGCCGTCCCAGACGCGGGGGATCGCGTCGCGCTCGTTGAGCGTGTAGGCGCCCCAGTGGATGCCGACCAGGGCAATGTTCTTGAGGAGCACCTTGTTCATGGCCACCTTTTCGATGCTGCCGGCGGCGAAGCCCACAATCAGGATCCGGCCGTTCCACGCCGTGCACTTGGTCGAGAGGTCAACCAGACCCACGGGGTCGTAGACGATGTCCACGCCTCGCTTGGAGGGCGTTAAGGCCTTGACCTGCGCAGGCCAAGTCTTGTCGTTGTATGAAACAACGTGGTCCGCTCCAAAGGCCTTGGCAATGTCAAGCTTGCGCTGCGTTGAAGCCGTCGCTATCACCGTGGCGCCAAAGGCCTTGGCCACTATATTTCACATGATTGTCTCAGCATTCGCCTTTTTTTTAATAAAAATATCCAATCGCATCACATCAATTGGTCACGCGCAAGGGAAATGAACCAAGGGGGGGGAGAAGAAGGGAAAAAAGCCATCAGCTTACCCTGAACGGCGGCGAGCCCGACACCTCCGGCGGCCGCGTGCACGAGCACATAGTCGCCCTTCTTGATGTTGGCCCTCACGACCAGGGCGGCGTAGCTTGTCGGGGCCGTGACAAATAGGCCGGCAGCCTCCTGGAAGGACCAGCCCTGCGGTACAGGCAGGAGGGACTCCTCCTTTGCGCAGAGCTTCGTGCCAAAGGCTCCCTGCTGCCCGCCAAAGACGCGCGAGCCTGGCGGGAACTTGGGGTTCTTCGCGCCGCGCGGGGCGGCGATGACGACACCAGCGAACTCGGCGCCGGCGACCCAGGGGAACGCTGTTGAAGGGGAAAGAAGAATCAAGTTAGCAACGTTCTATCTCTTCATTTTGAGCTCCAGATGAGGCCGTAGATTGCACCACACGGGTAGCGGTGGGATTGTCCAGCTGCTCATGTAGAAATTGGAGGTGAGGTTCATACGTGGTTGGTTCTGATATTTGCCCTGGATCTGAAGAATGTCGAAAAAGTTGGCCGCCGCCGCGTGCACCTGGATCAGATACTCATTATCCTTGGCAACAGGATCAGGCAGATCCGACACTGTGAGATCATTTGGGCCCTGTGGTGATTCCCTATCAGTATGTGTTTCTCAACCGAGGCTCGCTTGCTACACCAAATGTAGGCGGCGTGCACTAGCTGGCAACCAACCTTGAGATATTCCTTGACCTGAATGCCACGCATCTTGCCGTCGCTCTAAATGAATTGGAATGAAAAAGAAAAAAAATACTGCTCGGGTATGCAAGGCTCTCAATCAAAACCACAAGAGGAAGACTTCACAAAAAAGAATGGGCGAGGTGGTAAACTGATGACAGGTAACTGCTGGTTGGTGGTTTTAAGTTTTGATATCGGTGTCTGGGGTAAGCTGGGGTGCTCGGCGTAGTTTACGGAGGTGGATTGCGGGGGTCCTGCGACGTGCCTCGGCATCTCGCGGTGCGCTAGACAACGACGCCCGGTCATAGCGATCAACGCTGCGCGCGCGCCCATGTTGCAGGCGATTGTAGATGCGAGATGATGAATATCGATAGCCCTTGTGCGGAGGCTTACGGCTAACCTGATGCATTTATATGCCAACATGGCAGATATCGTCCTCGGGACCTGCAAGAATTGTATCGGCAATTCGATCTGCATCTTGCAGGGTTGGGGACCCATCCCTAACCGTATTTCGAGACTATAACATGCAATGATGGACTTTCTATAGTTTGGACTCGAATAAATAAATTCACCATCGATGGATCACTAAACGCATAAAGAAACCATCAATTAAATAATTATTATAATTTATTTTGAAGGAAAATTGCCGATCAGAAATTTAATTGATGCAAATAGAAATTTGTTGTATGCAAATTCCAAGATTATAGTATTATCATCCAGTCTTCTCCAAATCCTTCGATCCATCGTAGGCTATCTGTTGCCCTCACATTGCCAATTCGTCCTGTTCCCAAAAGCGGCGCCCCACCTGGGCACTTCACTCTTTCTAAACTATTGCACACCTGCTCTACTTGCAGTTGTTTCTGATGATAATTTATTCATGAGCAGCAGTCTTGTCGTTTGTGATGGCGTTGAGTTTCTTCACTTGTCGAACATCCTTCCACCCAAGCCCCCAGGCAAAGGGCAAGATGCAGATGGTAACGGCAATTCCGAAGTACATGACATGATCAATAGCCTTGCAATAAGCTTCCAGCGCAGAGGCCAGCGCAGAACCAGATACCAGCTGCCGAATGGAACGGACACCAGCGTTGATAATGACGTCTGGCGAGATGCCAATGGTATCGATGCGCTGCTGTAGTTCCTTGCGGAGGCTGTTGCTGAAGATGGCATTTGCGGCAATTAGAGATGCAGCAGCGCCAATGTTCATGGTGAAGATGACAATTGACATGGCGATGGGGATCTGTTCCGGAGGAACGAGGTTCTGAACCGCGATGAAGGGCTGCCACGAGGTAAGTTGATGAATCAGGTCTGCAACGGAAAAGAACTCACGCCTGATGATGCCGAGCCGCTCCCAACACCATATAGAATTTGGTACCCGATCCAAGACGCAACGGTAGTGTCAGGACTCAAAAGCGAGAGGAGCCCGTAACCGATGGAAGATAGCGCACTGCCCAAAAGGATCCAGGGAAGGTAGTAGCCCAAAACTTCGACTGTGGAACGAGGTGGTTAGATACATGATGACATGGTATGGGATGAAGAGATGCCAGGGAAGGTCGGAGACACTTACTCATAGTGCCGGAGACCATTGTGAAGAAAACTAAACCAAGAGTTGTCGGCAGCATGTGAACACCGCTCATGAGAGGCGAGTCGTTGCGTACCGCCTGGAAGAAAATAGCAAGGTAATAATCTGCCATAAGGATGCCGGACAAGCTGAAAAACAGAGTCATTGCGGCGGACCAGATGACGCGGTTTTTGAGCATGGCGAATGGCACCATGGCACCATCTCCCTGGCGATATTCCCAAACAAGAAAAACGGCAAAGGTAGCGGCCGCCCCTACCAGTAGACCAATTACCACCGAACTATCCCAAGGATGTTCATTTCCGCCAAATTGGAGTCCAAGGAAGAACATGATGGCTGCAGGGCAGACGAGTGCAAATCCCACCAAGTCCAACGACCCGATGGCGGTTCTGAGGACTTCTTTCGCGGGAGGCTTGAGTTTCGGTTCCGGCACGTTCTGGAAGAGGAGGCATCCGGCCACGATGGCGCCCAGGGGCAGGTTGACGTAGAAGCCTAGCAATAAATTAGCTGCCGCTCCGAGATGGAAGTTGACGAAGAGACGCACACCACCGCCACGATACATTTGCACTAAAAGCGCCTCCAATAATGGGACCGCACGCAAGGCCTACTTGGCTCATGCCCATGGTGACTCCCATGAAGAGCGGCTGTTTTCTAGTTGGCAGAGCAGCAGCGATGGTGGTCAAGGCACCGGTTGTGATGCCCGAAGACCCCCAGCCGGCGATGGCTCGGCCCACGATGAACATGTTGGATGACTGGGCCGCTCCGCAGAGGGCCGACCCGAGCTCGAATATGAAGAAGAAGATTATGAAGCACCACTGAAAGGGAAATTAGACGACAGCTAGATGGGGCGGGACCGGGCCAGGAGAACTTGCCTTAATAGAGAAGTAGGTGTAAATCTTGCCGCTCAAGGGCTGAAATGATGCGCTGGCAAGCTGGTAGGCTCCACCGTACCAACCGATATCCACGATCGAGTCAAAGGCAGATGTGATGGAAGGAGTGGCGGTAGACATGATGGCGAGATCGAGATAGACTAGGAAGTAGGCCAGGACCACTGCCGTCAAGATTGCGGTGAGTTTGAATCCCTCGGGATACACATGCTGGTATTCCTCTCCATCGTCACTGGGGGTGCCCTTTTCGGTCTCGCTTTGTTTCTGTATCGATTCAGTCTGGGACTGGTCGGAAGGCTCCGTCATTTTCTCGTCTCTGGTGTCCGTTGTCTCGGCCATCTTGAGATCAGAGTTGTCGGATGCCAGCTTGATGGTCGATGAGCTGCAAGTCGAACTCGGTGGTGGAAAGCATGACAGGATGAAACCAGGGGAAGTAACCCATAAAATACATTTTCTTTGAATACATTGTCTTCCTCGATCTGCGCATGCGTTGTCTCAGTCGGCAACGGAATCCGATCTTGGGTCGGTGGGTTTATCAAGCCGTCAAGTCGAGGGACGGAGAGGACGGAGTCCGGTCGGCGTGGACCGGCTGTGGATACTCCGTACACATTTCTACCAACCAGAAACTCAGAGTCCCTCTTGTTGCACTGCACTTATTGTAAACTTCTTTAGTTAAGAATAACACGCAGAGGATTGACTTTCTCAGTTGAGAGTACATCGAAAATGGTCTTGGCGGATTAAACGCTGCATGCCTATTTTTAATACATTTCCCACTGCTCTCCTTGACTACAGTTTGACTCCTATACCATAGATCTTGGCTGCACAAGCAACATGTATTTGAATATGTTAAGGGGATCAATTTATTCAACTTCATTCTAATTCTCATCTCTACACCTTGACTGCTCTTGCGATTATACACCCTTCTCTATTATCCCGCAGTGGAACGCGACGTCTTTGATCTCGGCCACGACCGCAGCAACATCCTTTGTTGTAATCGGAACTCGGTGGTCTCCATCCCACTCCACAAGCCGCGCATTAGAGTTGCGACCGCAGCAATGGAGCAAGCTCCTATGCGTCTGAACGATGGGATCTCGCAAGCCATGGACATGCACCGTCGGCAGCTGCAGCAACCCAGGATCATCCGCTTCAGCATCAATATCCATCGGAAGCGAAAGTGCCTGGCCCGACATGAGGACGGCGAAGCGGTAGTCGGGGCCGGACTCCGCGTTGCCCGTCATCTTCCGGATCTGGTTCTTCTTTTGTTGCCTCAACAGCAAGCTCGCTGACACACCGGCTCCCTGACTGAAGCCCAGCAGGCCCACCCACTTCCCAGTTGCGCCAGCTGCATCATCGGCATCCACAGCGGCTGCGATGCACGCGTCGATGCTGGCCATGTCGATCTTGTTACGGGCTGGAAGCCACGATCGAAAGGGGCCCCAGTCTCCGTAAACGGATTCCACATCTGGGCCTGGCGGACTTGGGAAGGCCGCCTCCGCAAACACCAGGCGAAATGAATCTATTAGATGAGCTCGAATTATTCGGCATTGCGCCCGGAATATGCGCGCGTTGGTGCCTCCGCCGTGGAGGCATAGAATGCGCGGGAGGTGCAGGGTAGGGTCGGAGTCACCACTGGGGTCAGATGGTGAATCTGGTGCCTTTGGGACGGCAGAATGAATTGAGCTATAGGTCAAGAATGTGGTCATGATGGTTGTCAAGCTTCGTGCGATGCTTTGAGCCTACACTTAGACAGAGTTCTACTGAATTGCAGGCACTACTGACATGACTTTTGTTGGCAGTGCAGAGAAAAAAAGATAGGACGACAGGATGGGACACGGCAGCAAAGCCACCATGCTCCAGCAATTCCGACCCATTTCTCCATCGGAGCACCGGAGGCCCGGAGCAGACAGGAGGTTTTGCAAGTGTTGCTGGCGGAGAAAAAACACTCCGGTAAGATGCGGAGCCGAATTGACGCGGCCCAACTACCGGAGTCGTGTACTCCACGCCGTGATCCACTTGCCGTGAAGGACGCCAGGCTTATGTTGCAACTGAAATCGTACAGAGGCACATGCTCATGCTACCTGCAGTCTGACAATGACACGGGGTTTGGTGATTTTATGTAGCTATAGAAAAGATTGGATGTAGGCATTTCGTATTTGGGCGGGACGACGAAAAGAATTATCTCAGCCTCAAACCGGACATCGTACTTTGCAAGCCAACAATAGACAGCCATGGGTGATTTTCTTCAAAACGGCCCAGGTGATCAAACGCATGACAGCCAGCAGCCTCCTCGCCTGGATGTCGCAATCGTGGGAGGCGGCATCATAGGTGTCGTCACGGCTCTTGGCCTTTTGCACCGCGGCATGCGTGTCACCATCTACGAGCGCGCCGCAAAGTTTCAGGAGATTGGAGCGGCCATTGCCTTCACTGGCGTTGCGCGAGAATGCATGCAGCGCTTGAACCCGCGTGTGCTCGAGGTTCTGACCAAGGTGGGCCGGCAGAGCCCTCACGAGACGGTCCGCTACTGGGACGGCTTCCACCCGCGGACTAAGGAGTCTGCCATGCAGGAGGAGAGTTCGCTGCTCTTTGATGTGCCTGAGAGAGACTTGGCCTTCTGGGCCTGTCTGCGGTCGCACTTTTTGGGAGGCATGGCAGATCAGCTGCCCGATGGCACTGTGCAGTTCGGGAAGCAGTTCGTGAGCTACACGGACAGCGATGCGAGCGACAAGGTCGTCTTGAAATTCGCAGATGGGACAACTGCTGAGGCGGATGTTGGTTCGTTGCTTCATGTTTGCATCGCGAAGCGCACCATCGTGACTGACATTTTGCGGCAGTCATTGGCTGTGACGGAATCCATTCGGCAACGCGCAAGCTTCTCCTGGGACAAGAGCACCCGGCCTCGAATCCGAGCTACACCCACAAGACAGTTTTCCGCGCCCTTGTCCCATTTTCCGGCGCCATCGACGCTCTCGGCGCCGACAAGGCCAACGACTACTGTCTTCACTTGGGGCCTGACGCCCACATGATATCTTTTCCGGTTTGCTGGCTCTCTGAATAAACATGTACGAAAAAAAAAAGGAAACCCTGACTAATTGCTTTTCCACAGGTAAACAACGGAGCAATGTACAACATCTTCATCGCTACCCACGACTCGCGAGACTGGCCGGATCCCTATGCCATGACTGCCACGAGCACGCGCGAGGAAATCGCCTCGGCAATGAAAAGCTGGGGTCCGCACGTGGCCCAAATCATTGATCTCCTGCCAGACCAGCTTGTCAAGTATGGCGTCTTTGACATGGCGGACAACCCGGCACCCACCTATGCGTCTGGCCGTGTCTGTATCGCCGGTGATGCGGCGCACGCCAGCAGCCCTTTCCACGGCGCAGGGGCCTGCATGGGCGTCGAGGATGCCCTCGTGTTGGCCGACTTGCTGGATCGCGTCCAGCACTTGCCCGTAAGTGAAAGGCGGAGCTCTCTGGCGGCTGCGCTGCAGGCTTTCAGCGCCGTGCGCATGGAGCGCAGCCAGTGGTTGGTGCAGAGCTCGCGCGATATTGGCGACATTTACGAGTGGCGATACCCTAGCACAGGCCAGGATAGTGCCAAATGCAAAGCGGAGTTTGAGCGGCGGGCAAGGAAGATTGGGCATTTTGATGTAGATGGTATGATGGCTGAGTCGAAGAGGGAATATGAGAAGTTTGCTGGAAGCACAGTACATTGAACAATGAATGCCTGAGGAATATTTCGCCTGAACACCACGAGTAGAAATAAATGTCTATGTGGAATTGCATTCTCCATTTCTCACCCCCTTGTTTTTCTCTCAGTGGAAACCTCGCAGCGCTTCCGATTCATTGCCTCCACAGACATTGCCACAGGAGAACTTGGTATCTTCACATGTCTCTGAAGCGAAATCCTCTTTTTTTGAGATGCCGAAGAAATGCCCGATGAAGCTAAGGAAGACTCTGGACGCGAGGCGGATCGTGTTTATTGAACAACCAACATTTGGAGCTGTTTCCCTTGCCCTTGATTGGGAGGGAATCGTGGCTGGAGCTGACGTGAGAACTTCATGCTTCGGACTTTCGGAGTTGCTAGTCCAAAAAGTCCGTTACTAGGGGTTTCGGCCCCAGTTTCGCCAGTTGAGGCTGAATGCAAGGTAATCGCAAGTGTTCAATAGTCTGCAAGCATGTTGAAGTCGTAGAATGTGCGCATTGGTTGACAGAAAGCGGCAGCCTGCCAGATTATTATTATTGTTCGCTCAAGCCTGGATTTTCATATATATCATTAGCATATGCTAGGGATATACCAGTAGCCTATATGCTCGCTCCTCCTTACATACATGGACGCTTCCCAACACTCACACAGAGTGCTCCAGAGATATTAGACTTGTTATACGACAATAAACCCTTGAAACACCCCACATAATTTACTGTCTCAGAATTTATGCCCATATCTTCACTTAGCAAACCATCGGCCACAATGACCTGTATATCCGAACTCGAAAATGGCGGCTGCGAATCAACAATCTTCCTTTTTGGTCCGCATGTCGGCACATTCACCAAAGAGTCAGTGGAAAAGTTGGTCCGACCATTTTTTCACAGCGTCCACAGAAGTTGGATTCTTGACACCATAGCCGGTTTGCCAAAGTATTGGGATGCCCTTTCTGATAAAATACCCAACATGGCTGGTACAATCCCAGGCCAAAGTCAGCTAGAGGACCTCGAACGATGGCTTCGAAACGGCGTCATCGACACAAACATGGTACAAGATGATAACACTAACCTACCGAGTATAGTGGTCGGCCCACTAGTAGTATTGACGCAACTCGCTCAGTACTGGCGCTACCTGGAGCTGACAAATACTAACGGCCTGGGAGCGACAGCAGATCTGCAGGCAGATGTGGTACTGCGTCAGAAGCAGAAGGAAGAACCCAAGGTTGAGTCTTTGGGCTTCTGTGCTGGGCTCCTCGCCGCTGTGGCCGTGGCTAGCGCCAACAACCAGCAAGAGTTTTACAAGTATGGCGCTGTAGCAGTGCGCCTGGCCATGCTGATTGGCGCGCTGATTGATGTTCAAGAGGCATGGGACAAAGGCCGAGAGAAGGGAGGTTCTGTCTCATACGCGATAGCATGGCGCGGCAAGAAAGGGGCCGACGAGGTGAGGCGCATAGTCAACAGCCTGTCCCCCAACGCCTATATCGCCGTTCTGTATGATGAAGCTCGCGCTACGGTGACAACATCGCAGCGCACCGCTCCCATGCTCCTGAATCAGCTCCGGGCTGCTGGGATCACGGCCGCCGAGATCGGTATCAAAGGCCACATTCACAGTCCAGACCCGGATAGAAAGCGTTATGCGGACTTGCTGGTCGGCGTGTGCCTGGAATTTGTCGACCTGCAGTACGCCGAAGCGGGCTCCCTCGCGCTTCCCACTTACAACAACCAGGCAGAGGGAAAGCCTCTGTCGCGAGACGCAGGTAACATGACGGAGATGGTTCTGCGCTCCATACTGGTGGAGCAGTGCAACTGGTATGGTACCTTCTTCGCCACCACACAAGATAGGAAGCCCTTCGTCGTCACTTTTGGGCTTGAGCGCTGTGTTCCCCCAACTTTGATGAGAAGCATCGGGACCCGGCAGGTGCACTTTGAAGATCTGGCGGATAAGGAAATGATGATGATGGCACCTTCGAAGGCTGTGCTCGATATTCAACCGCAGCCAGAACTGCAACCGCAAAATGTGGATACAAAGCTGGATATATCCTTGGACCTTGACAACAGCGGCAAAGACACCATTGCGGTTGTTGGCATGTCAGTCAAGACAGCGGGGGCTGACGATCTGGCCGAGTTTGCCGAAATGCTCAAGACAGGTCAGTCGCAGCATGAGCTGATCACCAGGGATAGGCTCATGCACGACATGCTCTTCCGCCAGCCACCAGATAGCGACCCTAGCCGAAAATACTATGGGTGCTTCGTCCGGGACGCCGACGCGTTCGACCACAAGTTCTTCAAGCGCAGCCCGCGCGAGTCGACGGCCATGGATCCGCAGAGCCGACAAGTTCTCCAAGCTGCGTACCAGGCCGTCGAGCAATCGGGTTACTTCACCGAGACGACGAGCTCGGAGCCCGATGGCCGCGACAAGATGCACGTTGGCGTCTATCTAGGTTCGTGCGGAGTCGACTACGAACACAACATCACATGCCACGAGCCCAATGCATTTACAGCAACAGGGGCACTCAAGAGCTTCATCACGGGCCGGGTATCGCACTATTTCGGCTGGACTGGCCCATGCATGACGTTTGACACGGCTTGCTCCTCATCAGCTGTAGCTATTCACACGGCATGCCGCAATCTGTTGTCAGGCGAATGCACCGCAGCGTTGGCAGGAGGTTCCAACTCGGTCACCAACATGCTGTGGTTCCAGAATCTTAGCGCCGGAAGCTTCGTCAGTCCGACTGGCCAGTGTAAGCCTTTTGACGATGCCGCCGATGGTTACTGCCGCGCCGAAGGCCTGGCCTTCGTATTTTTGAAGAAGCTGTCGGATGCAGTCCGGGATGGCAACCCCGTGTTAGCCACCATCCCCAGCAGTGCGGTCTACCAAAACCAGAACTGCACTCCCTTGTTCGTTCCTAATGCGCCATCTCTGTCGTTGCTGTTTGGAGATGTTCTGCGCAAGGCCAATCTTGAACCCCGTGATGTTTCGCTAGTCGAGGCCCACGGCACTGGAACACCCGTCGGTGACCCGGCTGAGTACGAGAGCATTCGCACCGCTCTCGGAGGCCCTAGCCGCGAGAAAAAGTTACCAATCGGCTCCGTTAAGGGGCATATTGGACACACCGAAGGTGCTTCAGGTGTCATTGCACTCGTCAAGATTATCATGATGATGCGCGGTGGCTTCATTCCTCCACAGGCCAGCTTTGCGAAGATGAACCGCAACATAAACGTGCGGCCAGATGACATGATGGAGGTGGTGACTGCGCTACGGCCTTGGGTTGAAGAGCACAAGGTTGCCCTCTTGAACAACTACGGCGCGTGTGGTTCCAATGCAAGCCTGGTAGTGACCCAACCGCCCAAATACTTGTCCGCGCCCAAGCGCAGCAGTGATTCAGGGGGAAAGCGGTATCCTTTCTGGATTGCAGGTCTTGACACCAGAGCAATCGCCGCCTACACTGCTAAGTTAGGCCAATTTTTGCAATTGTGCTCTCAAGGCACAACGCTGGCCGACGTTTCATTCAACATGAACCGACAGTCTAACCGTGGTCTACCACAGGGCTTCATTTTTGCCTGCCGCTCGCTGGACGAGCTGCATGAACAGCTGGAGCATGCCGCTGGAGTTGCCAGGAAAGAAGACGCTGCGGAGGTGGGCATTGTGCCAACTAAGGCTGAGCGACCCGTCATCCTGTGCTTTGGCGGCCAGGTGTCGCGGTTTGTCGGCCTGGATCGCAAGCTATTTGACAGCACCGCTGTGTTGCGGCGACACTTGGACGATTGCGATGCCACCATAAAGTCTCTTGGCTTCGACAGTATCTACGCCTCCCCGGACATCTTCTCACGGGAACCAGTACGTGACACGATCAAGCTGCAAACCATGCTGCTGGCGATGCAATACGCATGCGCAAAGAGCTGGATGGACTGCGGCCTCAACACCAAGGTTTCTGCCGTAGTGGGTCACAGCTTTGGAGAAATCACGGCGCTGTGCGTGGCCGGTGTTCTCAGCTTGGAGCACACAGTTAAACTCGTGGCATCAAGAGCTAAGCTGGTACGTGATGCTTGGGGCGCTGATCCCGGTGCCATGACGGCAATTGAGGCCGATGAGGCACAGGTCCAAGACCTCTTGCTACAAGCGAACAATGGATCAGATGGCTCTGCGGTTATTGCGTGCTACAACGGCCCGCGAAGCTTTACCATTGCCGGATCGACCAGTGCTATTGATGCGGTGCAGACGACAATGGCGTCTGACACACTCAGATTTGGAGCGATGAAGAGCAAACGCCTCGAGGTGACCAACGCATTTCACTCGCCCCTCGTCGACAAACTTGTTGATGGCCTTGGCCAAGTCGGAAAGGAACTGACCTTTAATAAACCCACCATCCCTGTGGAGCGTGCAACTGAAAGTACCATCAACGAGGGCGAAATGGACTGGACCTTTGTGCCTTGTCACATGCGCGAACCGGTATTCTTCAACCACGCCGTGCAGCGTTTGGCTAAGCTTCACCCGGAAGCCATTTTCCTCGAGGCAGGCTCAAACTCAACCATTACCGTCATGGCAGCGAGGGCCCTTTCTCAGAGCCAGGCTTCTTCACCAGATTCCCACCACTTCCAGGGCCTTTCCATTGCCACAGATGGAGGCTTCGAAAAGTTGACAGATGCTACCGTAGACCTGTGGAAGCAAGGTCTGCGCGTTTCCTTCTGGGGACATCATGCGCTGCAGACTCACGAATACACACAGTTACTTATGCCCCCGTACCAGTTTGACAAGTCGTCACGCCACTGGCTACCAATGCGGTCTGCAAAGGAGGTAGTGGACGAGGCCGCCAAGGCCCTCGTTGCGGGAACTCAGCAGCGAGAAGATGCACTTACAGATCCCAAGAAGCTGGGTCTCTGGCACTTTGATAGCTACAGGGACGGCAGTGACAAGAAACCGCGCTTCCGCGTCAATACGGGATCCGAAAAGTACAGCAGCTTTGTCCTGGGCCATCTGATTGCGCAGACAGCACCTATTTGTCCAGGCACGCTCGAGTGCGACATGATCATCGAGGCCTTGTTCAGTCTGCATCCGGGCTGGAAGGAAGAGGGTGTGCTCCCCGAAGTTCGCGACATGGTCAATCACACGCCCATTTGCGTAGACCCAACTCGTGTTGTCTATATGGACATGTCGGCACTTGATGAGAAGCACGCAGAGTGGAAAATCGACATCGTGAGCGCGAGCGTCGCTAACGAAATTCAGACCCATGCCGAAGCCAGCGTATACATGCGACAACCTACCGATGTCTCCTCTCTACAGCAGTTTGCCCACTTTGAGCGATTGGTCGATCACGCTCGGTGCCAGGAGCTCCTGGGCCTGCCTCTGGATGCGGAAGACGTTGAGGTGCTACAGGGCCGCAACGTGTACCGGGCATTTAATCCCGTCGTTGAGTATGATGAGATGTACCGTGGCGTCCGATACCTCGTAGGTCGTGGCAATGAATGCGCCGGCAAGGTTCAACTGCCCAAGCGCCACCGCGGCGATACTTGGCTCGATGTGCCACTGAGCGATAGCTTCAGCCAGGTTGGTGGCCTTTGGGTCAACTTGATGACGGACCTGCCGCCTGGAGACATGTACATTGCCACAGGCTGCGAAGTATCGATGCGTTCGGCGAGGGCTCCGCCCAGGGCTGAGACGGAGGTGTGGCATATTTATGCTCGCCACACGCGCCAGGGTGATAAGGGATACATGACAGACTTGTTCGTATTTGATCCTGCGATAGGCTTACTTGTTGAAGTCATGTTGGGCGTGCAGTATGGAAGGGTAGCCAAGGCGTCCATGGGTAGGATGCTGGCCCGCATGACAACAGATGAGTCGGTGCTGCGCAACAAGCCTTCCTCCACAGCACCCGCCGTAACGGCTGCGACTCTTGGTGATTCAATCCTAGCCTCCAAGCAAACTACCAAGAAGTTGGCACAAAATAAGGAAGACAAGAAAAAAATGAAGAAAGACAAGCCGGCCTCTGGTAGACGGGATATTACCGATGAGGTACGAAACCTCGTGGCTAATGTATCGGGCATCGAAGCTAGCGAGATAGAGCTTGACTCGGAGCTGGCTGACTTTGGTATTGACTCTCTAATGGGCATGGAGCTGGCACGGGAGGTGGAATTGGCCTTCAAATGCAAGCTGGACCAGGCTGAGCAGATGGAGGCTACGAATCTGCGCAAGTTTGTCGTATGTGTTTCCAACGCATTGTTTGGAGTGGGCGATGGCGCTGTTCATAGCGATGTGGTTATTCACGACGAAGATAATGATTCGTCCTCGGCTAGCGAAAGAGGAGGAGCATGGTCTGAGCATAGTCAGGACCAAGGGAAAGGGTTCTCGGGATCAGACACCCCGGATCCAGTCATCTACACTCCTCCACAAAAGGTCGAGCCTAAGCCACCGGTCACTGCATCACTGCCGCCAGCTGTGAGCAACCTGACACTCTCGCCATTAGATGTTCTCGAGTCCTTTGGCAAAGTCAAGTTGGCCACAGACAAGCTCATGCGTGAGCATGAGGTCGACAAGACCGAAAAGCTCTTCCTGGCTGGGAGCAACCGACTCTGCGCGGCCCTTGTCGTTGAAGCCTTTGACGAGCTGGGCTCACCCCTCCGAACTGCAGCGGCCGGACAAGTACTCGAGCGCGTGCCATTTCTCCCCCAACACCACCGCTTGATGGATTGCGTGTACGAGTTCCTCGAACACGACGCACGTCTGATTGACGTTGATGTTGTGAGTGGTCAGCTGACGCGAACACACATCACCGCACCGCGCAAGACAAGCGATATAATTTTGCAAGAGTTGCTGGAGGCACAGCCGGGGTTTGCCGTGCCTAATCGCCTGGCCTCGTACGCTGGCAAGCAGCTTGCGGGCGTTCTCAGCGGCCAGACGGACGGCATTCGCGTGCTCTTTGGCAGCCCCGAAGGTCGGGAGCTGACCGCCGCCATGTACCGTGAGCACACATTCAACCGCATGAACTATATCCAAATGAGAAGCGTAGTTGAGGCTTTGGTGGAGCGAATCCAAGTTAGCGGTGGCATGGGCGAGACCTTTAAAGTCCTGGAGATGGGCGCCGGAACAGGAGGTACCACGCTCGTCATGGCACCCTTTCTGGCATCTCTGGAAGAGCAGGGCATCATGAAAGTGGAATACACCTTCACAGATCTATCACCATCCATGGTTGCCAACGCGCGCCGGCGGTTCGGCAAATTGTATCCGTTTATGCGCTTTGCCGTGCACGACATTGAGAAGCCGCCGACCGAGGAGCTCAGGGGACAACACCTGGTGCTTGCCAGCAATGCGATCCATGCCACGCACAACCTGGTTGTCTCGGCATCGAATGTGCGCCAAGCTCTGCGTCCAGACGGATTCCTTATGATTCTAGAAATGACCGAGGTTGTTCCCTTTATCGATCTTGTCTTTGGTTTGCTCGAAGGCTGGTGGCTGTTTGACGACGGGCGAAAGCACGCCGTTGTGCCGGCTGAGCACTGGGAGCGCGAGCTGCATGCTGCAGGTTTTGGCCACGTTGACTGGACCGATGGCAACCTACCAGAGAATGTGTTCCAAAAGGTCATCATCGCGATGGCTTCCGGAGCGCCGGGGCCACGCTTGCCGAAGCCTGCCCCCGAGCCGGCACCGGAGCTAGTGCCAGTGGTTGTGAGCCGCACGGTCGAGGCGGAGCGGCTTGTGGCCAAGTACTCGGACGGCTGGGACACACCAAAGTTGCACGCACTCAATGCTAGGAGAGAGGAGAAGAAGCCAGGAGATGATGAAGTGAAAAAGAGACCTAACAGGATGGACCTCGGCGCTGTAGTCCTGGTGACTGGCGCCACAGGTAGTCTGGGCTCGCATTTGGTGCAGAAGCTGGCCGAGAACCCTACTGTTGCGCAGGTAGTGTGCATCAACCGCCGCAGCAACAGCGGCTTGTCGGTCGACAAGAGACAGCAGGAGGCATTTGCATCCAGGGGTATAAGGTTGTCACCGGGCGCGCGTGTCAAGCTGCGCATCCTGGAGACAGACGCGTCCCAGTCGCAGCTGGGCCTGCCACCGCACGAGTATGTCTGGTTGGTGCAGCATGGCACGCACATTGTGCACAATGCCTGGCCCATGAGTGGTACACGACCCCTCAGTGGTTTTGAACCACAGCTCCAAGCCATGAGGAATCTGCTTGACCTTTCGCGCGAGATGGCCACACGCGATGCCACCCACCCTGTCCGCATCGGCTTCCAGTTTGTATCGTCCATCGGTGTTGTCGGGTGCGCGGGCGAGTCCCGTATACTCGAGCGCCGTGTCCCTCCTTCTGCCACGATGTCTAATGGCTACGCTGAGGCCAAATGGGTGTGCGAAAGCATACTGGCCGAGACCTTGCACAGGTACCCTGGCTTGTTCAGGCCCATGGTGGTGCGTCCAGGCCAAATCTCGGGCTCTTCTACAAGTGGTTTCTGGAATCCTGTCGAGCACTTCGCCTTCTTGGTCAAGTCAGCCCAGGCACTGCGCGCATGGCCCGATCTCGACGGCGTGCTGCAGTGGATCCCAGTTGATCACTGTGCCGGAGTTATAGCAGATTTGTTGCATATTGGCCAACAAGTGTCGTCTGAGGCTTATCCCATCTACCACATCGACAATCCTGTGGGCCAGCGGTGGAAAGCCATGTCGCCCGTGCTTGCTGCTGCGCTCGACATCCCGCCGCACTGCATTGTTCCTTTCAAGAGCTGGATCAAGAAGGTTCGTCGGTCACCTCTTGTCCCGGAGACGGAGAACCCAGCCGCTCGCCTAGTCGACTTTCTCGACCATCACTTCGAGCGCATGTCGTGTGGGGGGTTGATTTTGGATACGGCCAGGGCTCAGGAGCACTCTAGCACCATGGCCAACGAGGGCCCCGTGAGTCCAGAAATAGCTCGCCTTTATGTGAATGCCTGGAAGGAGATGGGCTATTTGAGGTCTTGAACAGGTGGATTGTGGTGTGGTTCTGGGATTTTTGTTTTCTTTCCATATACATGTGACGTTGAATGAAGAGGGTTGAAATTGTTCATTGTTTACTTAGCTTCGTGTAATTTTCTATTGACAAGTCTTTCTGTGTATTGAGGTAAAAAATCACGTGCGTTGGAAATTTCCACGCGGCTTTCCTGCCAAAATAAAAGTGATCATGTTACCTGACACATTTTAATGTATTAATTCATCATCGAGTACTGGGTAATTTTACGTCCATTTGTAGTGGCAGCTTAGTCCACGAGGTCCAACTGAGTGCCTCCCACACACGTAGTTATAGATAGCTACAACAATGGTACCTGGTATCATATATATACCGAACGAAGCATTCTACAATACGATTAAAAGAAGCTAGATGCTTCCCAATGTCGCCTCAAGCTTTGATGAAAACATTTATTTATTCAGGCTACAGTGAATGTGTTCTTGACTATGGTTTGCCAAATTACTCGGAAGAGACTGACACAGTCAATTGACCCACCCATCTTTTAGACCTTCACGGTTCCCTCCTGCCTTGGCTTCAAGTCATCTACATTTCCATGCTCAATCATTCCAGCATCGTAAAGACTCTCCGAGTAGGCCGGAGCTTCGGTGCGATCGTGAACCCTGTTCAGCCCCAGGCTTCCGCGAATCAGTCTGGGCACAAACCCGATGATGGCATCGTTGGTGAAGGTGTCAATGTTCATGGCGTCCGAGTGGCGCAGCATCTGCCGCGCGCGGATGGTCTTGAGGATAGCCAGCTCGTCCTCGTTGAGCTTCTCGAGGTCTTCCCTGGTTTCTTTGCTGGGGTCCGCCTTGACGCGGTCCAGCTTGTCAAGCACGGCTTGCGTATCTTCGTTCGAAACCTCCTGGAAGGCGTGGAAGCAGAAGTCGAGCGAGTTGGAGACTTGGTCCTGAGTGAGCCTGCCACTTACGTCGGCGTCGGCGAGACCTTGGATAACTGTTTTCGGTCACATTAGCATGAACACTTACACTCGTGCGTGGGGGCACACTGCTACTCACTTGGCTTGAAGAACCCAAATGCTCTATCAAACCCATCCTCATCGAAATCGCTAAGCACTGGCTCATCGCCCATGCGAATCTGCTTCAGGGCCGTCATGACCACCAAGAGAAAACGCGAATAAGCCTCGGCAATCTTGGCAGTATGCCACTTGGCCGCCTCAAAGTCAGTGCAATCGCCTCGGCGGGCTGCCTGGATGGTCATGGCAGCCGAGAGACCGCCAGCCAAGGCAAGGTGGACTCCGGAGCTGAAATAAGGGTCGATGAAGCATCCTGCGTCGCCCACCAGGCGGATGTTGGGACCTGCGTACGACGACGCACTGTATGACCAGTCGGATGCCGCCTTGATGGATGGGGATACGAGCTCAGCGTCAACCAATCTTTCGTGGATTTCTGGGGCCAGGGTGAGGCAGTTCTTGTAGAAATCGACCGAGGACGGCGAACCCAAAGCTTTCTTGCGAGCGACAGACAAATCCTGGCGCATCACGACACCGATAGACATAGTGCCGTCGTGCAGCGGAATTGCCCAGCACCACCCACTTTGGTCCGTCAGTGCTTCGAAGAGAGGAGCCCCTTCCTGCTCGGTTCCCGGAGCGTACACCTTGGCCCCCTTCCAGTAGCCCCAGCTGGCCACATTCTTGAGCGCCTGGTTGAACTTGCGGTTCTTGAGATACTTTGTGGAAACAATGCCGTTGCGACCGCTGGCGTCGACAATATAATCGAACTTGATGGAGCCCGTGGCGCCGTCCGCCTTGCGCGACCAGGTTGCGGAAACTGCTCGGCCTGGGTTGGACACACCATCGTCGTGGGGGAAGTCCGGTTCAGGGACAAACTCGATAGACTCGACCTTGATGCCCTGGAATGTTTGGGCACCGCTTTTTTCAGCATGGTCAAACATCAACTTGTCCGATTCGGAGCGGATCACGTTCCAGGAGTAGCCACTGGGGCCATTCACGGCAAGAAAGTCGGTGTCTGCAATTCATGAGCTTTGTTTGAAATGGCTGGGTCACTTTGTTTGTTTGTTTGCTTACAGCCTGCTCGCTTGTTGCTGCTCAGCTTGAACGCTGCGCCGTTCTGAAGTCATGGCTCATTAGACTCAGATGCACATGTTCTGTGAAACTAACAACTTGCCTTTCTCTCAAATCCATGGTCGTCAAACGTCTTCTCAAGGTCAACGAAGCGAAGGAAATGGCGGATCGATGCAAGCATCGACTCGCCAATATGGTACCTTGGAAAGTGGTCGGCTTCAAGCACCACGACATTTACGCCTTCTCGTGCAAGCGCCGAAGCTGTGTACGAGCCGGCAGGGCCGCCTCCAATCACTAGAACTGAGCAGAACTCGGGGATAGACATGATATTGGCCTAATAAAATAATATTTGGGTTGATGAATTGCGAGGTTGCTCTATGTAAAAATACCATCACACGGTATTATATGTATTTTTGACAGTGTATGAACAGCTGTGCTTACGAACACATCGAATTTCGCAAAACGTCAATACCATGAGTACCTATCCTGCCATCCGGGCGGTTGCTCGATTCGGCGCCTACTTCCAGCATGAACGACATCGCATTTGCAAATGGGTTCCAAGATGGGTTCTATCGAAGAATTTCTCCGGCGTGCAGATCCTTCACCGGGCTTCCCATGGCAGTGTATGTCCGAAAGTCCGGACTCCGCCAAGACAGGAGTGTAACCCAGCAAGTCCGTCAGCAAGCCCGTCAGCAACACCGCATGCAAGCCAATCAACTCTGGTGCCTGGCACTAATGCGGACTCCGATGTGGCTGACAAAGAGATTGTTTGGCATTGAACGTCAGTCCGACCGACGTAGGCTAGATGATGTCGTCGGCATAGCCCGGAATCCGGTTTCATCAAGAATCTTTGCAGGAATGCTACTCACCTAATTTCAAATAGTGAACTGCATTTTTTCCCTCCCATATCATTCATTGCAGAAAACCACAACCGATTCATGATATACGACAGGAAATTAGAATATCTACCATAGCACGAGAATTAAACTTGGTTTGTATTATCAATCAAACTAGAAATAAAGACAAAGACCTGTAGCTTAAACTATTTGATTTGTTCCTTTATAACCTGTTGTGAGAGGAAACCCAGTGGTGGTTCCTTCCCAGTGACGTTCTCTTCGGTGGTTCCTCAAGTCGCCGTAAATGTAACATGGATACATTCAATAGTGAACCCGTCTAGTTTGATATCACCCTCGAAAATTATCCTGATATGGAACTACTTCTACTTTTCAGGGATTGAAAATGCTCCCCTGCAATGCTATTGATCACCTGTGCATCTCTCAGCACGCGCAGTAAATTCTCGACCCCATCATTTCCACCCACTACTGTATCAGAGTGCGTGGACAGAAAGGTAGCCGCACAGGTGAGAGGGTCGGGCAGAAAGGGATGGGCCCTAAAGCAGCTAACCAACGGCGCCGACTTGGCCAGGCGCACAATCTCCAGGGCCGCCACAGAGGCGCGACGTTCATACACGCCAGTGACGAGTCTCTGCTCCCGGGTGCTACATGAGGCCGCCTGCTTCTGCACCGTGTCGCTGTGAAAGACGACGGCGCTATGGGCCAGCATGTGGGCAAAGAGAAGCATGGGATCGCTGTCTGCCGCCGAGCAAGGGGGCAACATCTGCAACCGTTTCTCTACCGCCGAGGCCAGCCATTCATGCCCAGTCCAGAAATCATGCGGTTCGGTCCCGGAGGGCTTTGGACTATCACACCTGTACGCACGCCGGTGCACCATGCAACGGCCATGGAGCGCCGCCAGGACTACACACTCGGCAAAGGGCGAAAGAGTGCTGGCATCATTCTGCATGACGGCTTCGGAGAGGAAGCTAACGCATATCTCCTCATTGTTTTCAAAGTTTGCCTCTGGCGATGGGAGACGGGTACGAATCTGGAACAAGTCAGTCAGTAACTTGCAGACGGGATGGCTTCTGAAATGGGCCCGAGTAGGCCTGCTTACCATCTCCTCCTGTAATGTCAGGGGCCACTCGCTCCGCAGGCAGAGGAAGCGGTCAAGACTAAATGCTACCCAAAACGTCCGCCTTCTCTCTTCGGCCTCGGCGAAACTCTCGCTCCAGCTATGATGAATGTCGTCGGGCGCGCCGACATCGTATAAACGTGCCATCTGCAAGAGGCGAAACGCGCGGCCAGCCGTCAGCATCGCCTGGTGCTCTCCCATCCGCAGCAGCTCGGCGTGAGCCAGAAGCAGCCAGGCCTGTATGTGCTCGAGTGGGATCTCGTCCTTGGGCATGGCCCGCACGTGGTGCCACTGGGCCTCGAGCTGCCGACGCGTCTCAAGGCAGAGATGATCGACAAGATGGCCCCAGTGTACAGACATGGCCGCTGCCATAGTCCTCATCGCGGACTGCAGGCAGGCACGAGCAGGTGAGGGGCTTTCCTGCTCAGCCCACGCAAAGTAGCGGCGGCGGTGGACCATAGGACACACAGGGTGCACCCGGTCAAAGAATAGTTGGTTCCTGCAACAAAGAAACGGTCAACACGTCAACCAGCAGAACAAGCGTTGGGGTAATCTCACAAGTCAGCTCGCATGAGGTCCGTCAACTTTAACCTCGTGGGTATCAGGGATGGCGCTGCATCGACGGCATCTATCAACACGGTTTCTATGCCGGTTGGTAGCATCGAGCCATCGCTGTCCAGCTCCTGCCAATCCATGCAGTCTATCCAACCCGAAAGGTCGACTCCGGTAAATTCCAAGCTCATGGGTGGAGATGCCATCGTAGATGCTGTCTTAGACGACGCTGCAGTTGAAGTTGTTGACCCCGAAGCTGTTGACATCGAAGCCATTGATGTTTCACAGCCCAGTGCCAGATTCGCCTCATCCAGGCCATTTGTTTGAAGCCCACTATATTCGTCGACGGCTAAAATAATATCTGTTCGCGAGGGTTCGGAGTCCGTCCCCGACATGATTTTCCTCGCTACATCCCCAAAGTCCGGCTCAAAGTGTTGGTCCAGTTGCGATTGGAGCGTTGCTGCAGATATTAGCTGTTGGTACTGATGTGTATGCTTTGAAAGTTCGAGGCCGAATAAACAATGGAACAAGGTCATCACAGCATAGGGGTGAATAGAACGAACCAATTTGCAACCGCATCTGATTGAGCAGACCCTTCTTGGGCCCCCTCTGCTGTCTCTTGTCCACGATCACACATGCAATGCCTGTCTCGGTACAGAAGCCGCACTTGGGCTTGCCCCGATCGCAGCGGGCCTTGCGTCTCCGACATTCCTCACAAGCAAAACCTGGCTGCTGCCGCAGCGCTCGTCCCTCCATGGTAACCGCGAATTCGGGTGTGGGATTTATGATATTTCACAGCGTCTTGAAGCGCGTAGCTCTGAGGTCATCATTAAAAGCAAGCATGACGGCAAGGAGGCAATTAATAGCGCTCGTCTGCTCAGAATCCTTCTCTCGGCTGCCTGAGCTATTTTCGCCGTCAGCATACATCATGGGGGTGCGCCATTCATAGACGGCAGAGCCAGCCACCAATGTGTGCGTCGCTACGGCGGCTCAGATCCAACGAATCCGATGGCCAGTTATCATTGCCCATCTTCTCGTACCGCCCGCTGGGATGTGCGGAATTTGTTGAGCCGTCTATGCAAAATGCGCCCTCGTACATGAAGCAAAGCCACCAACAGCACACGTCTGTAGGAACTCGGTAAATCACCCTTGACGCGTGGACACAACAGGAACAGGTAGTTACCGACTGCAGGGCTGACAGGTTAAAAACGTCAACAGGGGGTATGTTATTGCCTGGCATGTATGTTTGGTATGCCAAGGGTGTTCCCTCGCACGGGTTTTCCTCAGACGTTGTAGCTAGTGAACATGCCCGTCATGATGTGGAGAGTCGCGCAGCGCCCCTGCACTTCTGCGAGAAACTATCTATGTATGTACATAAGCTTGTCTGCAAATCCCTCCGTTTTGGCCCTGGCCGAAGGAAGTCCGAGTTCCACCTTTAACGTCTCACCTGGAGAAAAAAGGAAAAGCGTATGCACGCAAGGGCGCCCACTCAGCCTGATAGCAACACAAGCTTTCCGAGCCAGACATTGTCGACCTTTTGGATATATCCGATGCCCCACTCAGGGTGTAGTGTGCGCTAATGCGCGATTCCTTGCTCGCTACAAGCCGCTGTCGGGGGGGGTTTCTCCACACCATCCCTCCAAAATTCGACGAAACTGCCAGGCAGACAACCGTGCCTTGCCACCAACATTGAAAAGCTTACTTGAATGAGAAGAGTAGCAAGCTGGTGATTGGATCGGCACGGTTCCTATGCACGTTGTAGGAGAAATACAGTACCCCCCACTCACCCTAATGTATTCTCTCCTCTAGATACGAGACAAGAGGCAGATCGACACCTAACGCAAACTAGCTAAGGCGCTAGGTGGCTGATGCACGGAGCCGCAATGACAAGGGCCAGCGGTTGTGGCTGACGGTGCGTTAGAGAATCGGCGCTCGGTTGGGGAAACGGAGCTCACGCGGAGTCCGCTCTTACAACGCCCATCGGGATAGCACTCAGTGGAAGCAAATGATTTGCGTCTTCCCAGGCGCTATGTATTTTGTGGGCGAAATCAAAAATGCTATGCTTTTATTATTAACAATGTATTGCAGTCTCATAGTGCTGCGTCATTCATTGACACCACTGCTTGGCAAGGACCAATGGCGGCCATACCGGTATGTTCCTGGACGACCGGAGCCCGATATTTCCGCACCTGCATATGCCTTCACAACCGCCCGTCTCAAGCTGTCGTCCGTCGGCCGTTGCTTGAATCGCACACCTATCACAGATGCAGTCGCCTGCACGCCGGCTCTGAATCTCTCCGTCCTCCCGACACTCGCCCCGCGCGCTCTCATTCTCCCGTGCGTACATAGTTTTCTCAACTATAGCCAGCAAAGTCTTGGTACAGCGAATCACGAAAGCCGGCCAAACGGCATCCGACTGGATCCCTTGCCTCCGTCTCATTTCCGGCCTCCTCTACTCTTGAAAGCACGCTAGTAACTGCATATACTTTCATGCCTGGCCTAGTTCTGCACCACTACAAGCACCGGGCCGCTTCTCCACAATGCCCAGCAAAGCTACCTCGGAAGAATATATTGTCTATTATCTACATACTATAATTGTCGTTTCTATCTAGGAAAATGATGGTAGTAGATAATGTTGTATCAGCACGGAGTAGATGGTTACTGGTATTTGCCGTTAGGTAAGACACTCTGCTTGTTGTAAAACACATTGCGTGGGTCATAAGCCGCCTTGACCTTTTCCAGCCGCTTCAAGTTGGTTCCCCAATAGTGATACCGCGCCTGATCCGGGTCCTCCTTTGCATCAACGAACCCTGCATACTCACCATAGTAAGCGTTGGGCTTGCCGCTTTTAGCCAATGTGTCAATGCCGTTGAGGAAGGAGGTGGTCTTTCTGGTCACGGTTCCATTCGTCGCGGCATAGAGCAGGAGGACAAAGGATGCGTCCCGGTGGGGAAACGCAGTCTCCGTGGATGGGACAGCGCCGTTTTGGCCGCCACCAGCCTGAATCTCAACCGCCCACGTCTCAGCGCCACTGTCTGCCGTGTCGAGATATTTGAACAGCTTGTCCACTATCTTGTCAGGAATGCGTGTCTCAGGACGGAAAACAAACGACTTGGTGTAGAAGTAGGCAGGTGACTCCCTTCCAGCCTCGGCGTTCCGTTCAGCCCAGAGCTGCGACAGCTTCAGGAAGCTTGTGTATACTTGGGAGCTGCTGGTCTGCGCCTTTGGGAACAGGCTCGGGATCCCGAGGGCGTTGAAGTCGTCCAATGATCCAAAATACGCCCCAGACATGAGGACACCACTTTCGTAGACACCAAGCACGGTTTGCAGCTCAAATGGGATGCTCGCGTTGTACGCCAGGGCCTGCCAGGATTTGAAGACGGCCGCCCTGGACGCAGAGTCGGTCGCGTTCCACAAGAAGGAGAAGCTGACCGTCTGCGCCGGGGCAGGGAGCGTGTTGAAGACGTACTCGGTGACTATGCCAAAGCTCGCTCCCGCGCCTCGAATCGCGAAAAATAGATCGGGATTCTGGGAAGCGGATGCTCGAGCAATGGTCCCGTTGGCCAGCACAACCTCCACTTCCTGGATGTGGTCAATCGTCAGGCCGTACTTGCGCCACCCGTTTCCCGCGCCTCCAACGGTCCCGTGGCCGCCAAGGCCGACGTTGCCGGTCGTGCCGTGCGGGACAAATCGCTGTCCCGCACCGTACATGAGCTCATCCACATCTCTCAGGCGCAGTCCGGGGCCAACAGCCGCGCGGAGCGTCGAGCTGTCCATGGAGAACTGCTGAAGATGTGCAAGATTGATAGACAACTCTCCGGTAGATGAGCCTAAAAAAAAAAAAAGAACATTAGCATGTGCAAAAAGAAACTTGACAAGTTCGGAGAGTATATCTGTCTTACCATAGTTGGCAGCGCTGTGGCCGCCGCTCTTGGGCTGCACCTTGTAACCCGACGCAACGGCACACTTCACAAGAGCCGAAACCTGAGTCGCCGTGTGCGGAAAGGCCACTGCGGCAGGGACCACTGCATAGTCCAAATTGTAGGGGCTGACAACGGTCGAATAGTTTGCCTGCGACGGGAACGCCACAAGGCTTGAGTTCCCGCTGACTGCAGCCAGGAGGCATTTAGCAAAGTTCGGCAACACCATCTTCAACGAGCGAGTGTGAGACAACTAAGCGAATAGAAGGGGGGGGAAGGTTCGCGGCGACATGTGACATCTTATCTCGCTGTTGCAGCTTCTTCTTTTGTAGCTGTGCAGGGCAATACAGATTTACTCCGTAGTCCGAAATTAAAACGAGGCGAAGCCCTACAAACTCCGGTCAAGGTGAGTCGCAACTCCGGCTCGCCCCGCTCCACGAGTGCCAACAATGGGTCACAGGTCATCATGGCATTCCTTCTGTCACAATGAATACTAGGGGGGTTTCAGTCGATTTTACGGTGTTGGAAAGGGAAATGAGCTATTCACAGATGGTGCGGAGCAATGGGGGGTGCCCGCGTAAACGCGAACGATATGTAGGTCTTGCATCTATGGTAACGTCATTATCAGGAGTGTGTTGAATACGGACGAATAGCAGTTTCTTATCAAATATTTCTCTATTAAGGAAAGGTGCAGCTAGGTCTAAGAGTCATTCTAGTTGCGATGACCGATTACGCCATATCTAGACAAAAGAAATAATCAAAAAGGCATCCTGCAGGAATTTAGAGTCTCGCGACAGGTGTGGAGCTCTACACAGAAGTAGTTCCAGTAATTCGAACAAATTCCTCCTCGACGTGCGCCCACACCTCATCTGCCGTGCCATCCTTCCTCAGCTCGCTTAGAAGCTGCTCGACTTTGGGCGAACCAGTTTCTCCGCTGTTGTTGACGGAGTACACGCCACTACCCGTCTTTCCGTTTGTTCCTCTTGCAACCGACACACCTGTTGGTGCCGGAACACCAGCAGCGCCAACACTCTCACCTTTTGGTGGGAACTTGGCACTGGTGGCAAGGAACAGTTGGCGCTCTCCCGTTTCATTGATTGGGGTCGAGATGAGCGGTCCAATAACTGGGTAGATGGCGTTGAATACTAGCTTCAAGACGGTCACCACGGGCCCTTTCAAATCATTTCCATAGTTGGTCTTGACGAAACCGGGATACACGTGGACAAATGAGACGCTTGGAGCGCTTTTTGCAACGGCCTCAAGTCCAAGTGTGATCATGGAACTAAAGTGCCCCTGCATAGCAAGCATGGAGCTCTTGCGGCCCTGAAAGTCGTTCTTGTTGATTTTGCCTTCTTTGGTGCCTGCCAGTACAGTCACCACGCGGCGGAGGCCTGTGGCATTCTGGAGCAGAAGCAAGAGGTTGGCAATGAAACGGAAACGAGCGTAATATGACACTGCGACAGGATAGTTGAGGCCTTCCTCGGTATCTGTGATGGATGTGTTAGTTTGATTTATGAAACCGCATTTTCTAGCTTACCCTTTCCAGACAACATCGTGCCCGTGCTCAGAAACAAAAGGTTGATTGCCGTTTCAGTTTCCTTGATCTCGCGGCAGGCATCATCCACGGAGCGCAGCAGACTGACGTCGACGCTCTTGTAGATGTACTCTCCCTCGGGGTTCAGCTCCTGCAGCTGTGCGCGAATGCGGCTGCCGGACTCTTTAGATCGCCCAATGAAGTAAATACGAGGCCGGACTGCATTCTGAGCGAACTGCTTCAGCGACGTCTCCCCAATGCCACTCGTTGCGCCCGCAAAAACAGCAACCAGACCGGGCCGGAGAGCCGTCGCGATCTTGGAGTTGGAGGATCGAATCCCTTCTAATACGACCATTTTGAATATATCTATGCAGATACAAATTTTGGGTTCTGCCTGAAAAAAAAATGATTTGAAAAGAGACTGTTGGTTGACCTCAAGACATGTGAGTGAGTTAATGTCCCACAGGTGACTTATATCCAAGCGGGGCGGATCGAAATCAACCCGAACCCGACAATTACTCCGAGTCGCGGACGCCTCAATTTCTGCCGAGTGATATTGAACTACTTTTATAAATTAGGTGTTTAAAAACTTTCTTTTGGCTGACAGCCTCATATCTTCAATACTCATTACTTGCGGTTTTTTATTTTTCTGTTGATACAATGTAGCAACAGAATTCACGTGAACTACATCGCAACTTGTAGGACGTGCCTACATCATGGAGCCAGCTTTGATTTTTTTTTCATCTAAGCAAATATTTATCTCGTAGAGCTAGAAGTCGCCATAATTCACACAAAGTTCAATCAAACCCACATTCCCTAGGCTCTGTTCCTAATTGGCCAGGTTGACATCCCAAAATCTAGCAGGTTGCCAATCCAGACCATCATTATTCAATCATATGCTATACTACCAAGGCATCAAGCCTGCCGGGCCGCGCCATGTACCGTCCTCCGCCTCTCGGCCAACCTGTCCAGCCACATGAGCCGTGCTGTCGATAACATCAGAGCAAAACTCACGCATCTTCCCCGCAAGCTGCGTAAATAGTTCGTCGTGCCCCTGCTCACCATTCGCCTGAGCGACAAGCTCCAGTTTTTCCGCAACGCGTGCAATGAGAGCAGGAACATCAGCCTCGGCCCGAGCGGCAGCGCGGTCCCAGACCGTGTCCTCGATGGTATTCGTAAGGCGGTTCAGGGCCACTGCACAATGTGCGAGCTGCACCCACTGGAGGAAAGAAATCCCCTTAAAATCGGACAGAGGCAAGGCTAGCAAGCCCGAGATGCAAGCGTGTGCCTTGTACACACATTGCCAGAGGCACTGTATTCGCTCATGGCGGGATGTCGCAGTGCTCGGGGCGCCACCGCCTGCAGCTGTCATTCTGCCGAATTGATTAACCATAACTGAGACCATAGAGTTGACTATATATGTAGCCTCGCTGATTTGGAGCTGCGTAAAGCATATGTGAGCCATAATAAGGTTCCGGTGTGAGGCTCCCCCGGTAAGTGAAATTTCAACTTCTTGTAGCTGTCCCTGCAAGCTCGTGAGGTCCAAGAGTGCTGGTACAGACGCCATTTCTGTACAAGTCGCCTGCCCCTGCTCTAGCTGCTGCTGTTGCTGGATCTGAACAGATTTCTGCGTAAGCAACTGAATACGGACCTGAACAGCGAGGGTTGCATCTGTGAAACAGTCCTTATTTGTGCTTATGACGGCGAGACCAGTTTCCATCTGCGGCGTCCACCGCAGGGCATCGCCCTGCCCACAGTAGGTTGAGAAGACGGAACTGAGCACAAAGCAACCCAGGACAGCGCGATGCTGCTCTAGAAACTCTTTTCTTGTAATACTCTCCATGTTTTGATGCCCAGAATCTAAGCCTGGGGTGAAAAGCGCCCTCATTTTCGCGTCCTGACGGTCTAGCTCGTCCAACAGCACTCCGCCGGCGATCGATTTTGCCTGCGCCATGAGCCATGGCCGGCTAGCGTGATCCCAGCCCCAGGATATGTAGGTCAATAATGCTAATAGAAGATCCATTCTACTCGCGCTTGGCTCGCTTTTTTCCGCCAGCATCACCTCGCAGATTGCCCTCTTCAGCCCTTTGGCTCGCGCCACCCTCTCCTGCATTGAGGTTGACATGGCGCAAATAATGGCACGCAACAGGAGCGGCCGGTCGCGCCGCAGCTCTTGAGCGGTTAAATTTTCAGATAGTTGCACAAATGCAAAGTGATGCAGCATGCATGACCGAAACCTGCTGAGAAGAATCTCCGATTCTGCTTCAGAGACTTGAGGTTCCAATGGCTCCGACGCGATCAAAGTCCTGGGCGAGCCACTGGAATGAGCAGATTCCAAATTTCCACCATATTCAGCGTCTTCGTCATCGAAGTTGTCGCTATCTTCTTCCTCATTCCCTGCAGTATGCGAAGGCTGAGCTGAGGTTATTGTGCTTGCGGGTCGGGGTTGCTCTGAATGGACTCGACTTTGCTGTTGCGTCGCATCACCACCGATGATATTGCGCGACTGTAGTTGTGAAATTAGTCCATGGAGTGTACTCTCGAGCTGGGCGATGCGATCTGTCGGGTTTTCCTTTTTCTTGATTGTACGTCTGCGTACCGAATCGGACTGCTTGCATTGCTTCTTGAGCCGATGGCACCGCTCGCAGCCGTCACCATCGGGGCGGGCGACGCATTTGCACTTGGATTTGAAGCAGCTCGTGCAAGCAAGGCTGAAGGGGCCCGAATGGCTCGGGCCTCTCCTTTCCATGGCGCTGATCACTGATCATGAGTCTATGACCAGGCTAGACGTGGTGTCGTTGTGGGACGGAATTGTTGGAGTCCGCGCCGGCCGGAGTCCGTGCCAGTCGGATTACTCGTTGGCGACCCTCCGGAGAAAAAAAAGTCCGGCCAAATCACTTATAAGTCTACTAAGTAGATGCCATGGCCCATAGGATCATGAGAAAAAGGAGCAAATACTATTTATTCACTATTTCAATAAAAATTCTAGCCTCTACTAAATTAGTTGCTTGATGGGTTCGGTGCAACTTGAGTCGACACAACAACAAGGCGGGGTAGAGACCAGCGATGAGAGCCTCTATCCCGACCTCATGGGCCAGTTCCCTATCCTCGACGCCTATACCCAATTCGGCTTCGGGTTTGAGCTCCCGCTCGACGCCGACCGGGATGCCGTCATTTCGGCACTCCGAACTGGTCTCAATCAGCTATTCGAGCGGATTCCCTGGCTGGGATGGCAGATTGGCCAAAAATCAGGTATCCGCACAGCAGTTCCTTGGCCTGAATCCGTGGTCAGGGACCTCCTGTACGTCAAGTACTGCGATGACACTACTCAGCCCATGGCGGATCTCATTGCAGCAGGTGTTCCCATCGGGAAACTAGACGGGAATGAGCTCACACCCTGGCCGGCACTTCCAATGCCCCACGGGTTGACGGGCCCGGCACCTGTCATGGCCCTGCAAGCCAACTTTATCAAAGGCGGGCTTATTCTTAATCTCAGCTCGCACCACACCATGATGGATGGTACAGCCAACTTTCAAGTTCTCAAGCTACTTGCTACCGTTCTTGGTGGACATGAGATTCCGGCAGCCGACCTAGAGCAGGCGAACCGCGACCGAAGTCGTCTGATTGATCTAATTCCACGCAACGAGCCCCTAAAGGACCATTCTCATCTGCGGCGTCCACCTGGCTATCAATTCGTCTTCCCTGCCAGCCCGCCAACATGGTGCTACTTTAAAATGCCCGTTACATCCCTGTCAAAACTTGCCAAGACGGCCCGCGATGCGTCCTGGCCTGTGACAGAAGACGATATTCTCCATGCCTTTTACTGGCAACGTCTGTGTGCAGTGCGTCTTGCCCGCGGGATGCCCGCCGATACGGTGTCCAAAATCTCCCGCGCCATCGATGGGCGGATGGCGCTCGGCATACCAGCCTCTTACATCGGCGCTCACGTCTATACAGCAATCACGCGCTTGCCGGTGGGTCAGGTTGCATCCCTCACACTGCCGCAGACGGCACAAGTATTGCGCCGGGAATTCTCCCAAGCGAATACAGCCTGGGCCATCCGTAGCTTTGCCACATTCATTGCTCGCGAGCCGGACCGCTCGACGCTCATGTACAATGGTACCCACAACGGCAACACTGATATCGGCGCCACGTCGAGCTCAAACACAAATCAGGCTCCCCCGGAGTCGTGGGGGCCTTTGCTGGGACCGTGCCGCTTCTTCAGGCGTTCGACGGGAGCACCTATTCCCGGTGCCTTTGTAGTCCAGTCTGCCGAGGGTGGTGCCATCCCCATTCTAGTATGTCTGCCTCAGGATGATTTGGAGGCGCTCAAGAAGGACTCGCAGTGGAGACAGTACACTAGATGCGTCGGATGAACTTGACAAATTAGAAATATTAGATATTATGTTATGGGCTTTGCAATTGGAAGCGATCGTCGATCTAAAGCAGTTTACATGAGCAAGATGGTTAGATCAGGCCCAATCGCAATAATCAGGTTTTCTTCATCCACGCCTCTCCATTCTCACATTTTGAGCGTCCACACTTAGTCAATGAAGAACGCCTTTCAAGGCCTCCCCTCGCTTGTAACGGTAATCTGAGTATTTCTTCACAAAAGAATTCCCCATAAGACTTCCTCTTGATTTTACTATCCATCTCATGCATTTTTGCAGCTCCTATGTTCATTGGTGGTGGTTGGACTCGAGGGTGTGTGAAACAGTAGCCATGCAGGGTAGCTCCGGTGTGGGGCCGGCGCTCTTGACGGAGTCAGCCGGAGTATTTTTTCGGCGCGCCACGATCATGCTGAACCTTGCATGCTCCACGCTGTAGGACTGCGGAATCTCACAGGAGTTTAGGGCACGGAGATAACGATGGAGTATGCTAAAATTGTGGATTCAGGGCGGCACCTACACCCGCCCGGAGCTCGGAGTACAGGTCGTTATGTTCTGCTACGCAGTGCATCGGCGAATACGCTAGTTTCAAGCCTGAGAGTGTTGTCCATGTAGCAGATCGGCCACTACGAAATTGTGAAAATTTATTCATACTTCAAATCCATCAATGCCATCAACTTGAGAGTCCTGGAATATATCAAGATCGTTACAAATTACACAAAGGCCCGATAATCACCCAGGCTTTGGCTTTCAACAATCCCTCAACCCAACACAGAAGAGTTAAGCCATCAATCTACCAAGATGGGAAGTATCGATAAGGAATGGGCCAGCGAGCCTATCGCCATTATTGGCTTGAGCTGCAAGTTTGCAGGAGATGCTGACAGTCCTGAGGGCTTATGGAAGATGCTTTCCGAAGGCCGAAATGCCTGGTCAGAGATTCCATCAACACGCTTTAACCCCAAGGGAGCCTACCACCCCGACTCTGCGAATCTGAGCACAGTGAGTTATTCTTGTCTAGTATCATCCACGTTAGCATAAGGGAGTATGTGCTGATAAGTGAGTATCAAATTAGACAAATGTTAAAGGAGCTCACTTTATGGAAGAGGATGTGGGTCTGTTCGACGCCGCCTTCTTCAACTACTCGGCCGAGACTGCATCGGTAAGAAATATAAAAATAAGGTACACCAGTTGAACTTGACTAACTTTGTCTTACTATAGGCCATGGATCCTCAATATCGAATCCAACTTGAGTCATCTTACGAGGCCCTGGAAAATGGTAGGCGAGCCATCATTGAACACATGATGGTAGTCGCTGACCGTGAATCATTATAGCTGGCCTTTCCATGTCTCAAGTTGCAGGCTCCAACACATCTGTATATGCGGGTATTTTTACACACGATTACCATGAAGGACTCATGCGAGATGAGGACAAGCTGCCCCGTTTCTTGCCAATTGGTACTTTGTCAGCCATGGCCTCAAACCGCATCTCGCACTTTTTCGATCTCAGAGGTGCCAGTATGACGGTGGACACAGGTTGCTCAACGTCTCTTGTAGCACTACATCAGGCTGTTCTCGGTCTACGCACTGGAGAGGCCGACATGTCCATTGTGAGCGGGTGCAACCTGATGCTCACTCCAGATCTGTTCAAGGTCTTTTCATCGCTGGGACTGCTAGGTCCGGATGGCAAGTCGTACGCTTTCGACTCGAGAGCTAATGGCTACGGTCGTGGCGAGGGCGTGGGTACCATTGTGATTAAGCGACTCCGAGATGCGCTGGCGGACCGCGACCCAATCCGCGCGGTGATCCGAGAGACGTACTTGAACCAGGACGGCAAGACTGAGACCATCACATCGCCCTCGCAGGAGGCGCAAGAAGCCCTCATCCGCGAATGCTACCGCCGAGCCGGCCTTGAACCACAGCATACGCAGTATTTTGAGGCGCACGGTACAGGAACGCCCACCGGTGACCCCATTGAAGCGCGTGCCATTGCGGCCGTGTTTGGAGCTTCTGATCGAGCCGAGAAGCTCCGCATCGGCTCAGTCAAGACGAACATCGGACACACTGAAGCCGCCTCTGGCCTGGCTGGTTTGATCAAGGTGGTGCTGGCCATGGAGAAGGGCCATATCCCGCCCAGCGTCAACTTTGAAAAGCCCAACCCCAAGCTGAAGCTGGACGAATGGGGTCTCAAAGTGGCTACGGAGTTGGAGCCGTGGCCAGCTGCGGGCGAAGAGCCCCGTCGTGCGTCCGTAAACAGTTTTGGCTACGGCGGTACTAATAGCCATGTTATCTTGGAGGACTCTAGAACTTGGATCGCACCGACGCCCATCAAAATGGACCTTGGCTTCCAAGTTGGCGACAGGAGCGAGGTGCTCCTCTTCTACGGGCGCGACGAGCAGGCTTGCCAGCGCATGGTAGACAACACAAAGGAGTACCTCAGGAGACGCAAGCTGGAGGACCCGGAAATGGGAGTCAAGGGTGTTGTCACACTGATGAAGAGCCTGTGCTTTACTCTGAGCAGGCATCGATCGCGCTTCCCTTGGGTATCCGCACACGCAGCCGCATACTCGGACGACTTGGACCAGGTCATCAAGGCCTTGGACGCACCGCAGTTTATACCTGTGCGAATCCCTTGGAGTGCGCCCCGTATCGGTATGGTGTTTACTGGTCAGGGTGCTCAGTGGCACGCCATGGGCCGCGAGCTCATCAATGCCTTCCCCATCTTTAGATCGACCCTTTTTGAGGCCGAGGCCTGCCTGCGCGGCTTTGGAGCCGACTGGTCTCTCATTGAGGAGCTGAACAGGGATGCAGAGACCTCTCGTGTCAACAGCACAGCACTCAGCATCCCCGTGTGCGTTGCCGTTCAGATTGCGCTGGTGCGATTGCTCAGGTTCTGGGGCATCTTGCCAACAGCCGTTACGAGTCACTCATCGGGTGAGATTGCTGCCGCGTACGCTGCAGGGGCATTGACCATTCGGCAGGCCATGGCGGCTGCCTACTACCGCGCTGCCATGTCGGCAGACAAGTCTTTGATAGACGGTTCCGGGCCCAAGGGTGCCATGGTTGCCGTTGGTGTCGGACATGAGGCGGCGCTGGGTTACTTGAGCCGGACATCAAGTGCCAGCGGCAAGGCTGTGCTGGCTTGCATCAACAGTCCCAGCAGTGTTACCATTGCTGGCGATGAAGCGGCAGTGCAAGAGGTCGAGGATCTAGCCACGGCAGACGGTGTGTTTGCCCGCCGCCTTAGGGTTGAAACGGGCTATCACTCGCACCACATGATACCCATCGCCGAGCCCTACCGACAGGCTCTCCGCGAGGCTCTACAGGATAATGGAAAGGTAAGCGAGGAGGAAGAAGAGCACAGGAAGCGGTTGGCTTTCCAGGAGGTTCCCGAGGGCGTACACTGGGCGGAGGCATACACTTCGGCTCTTCGAAGTGCTTTTGAGGCCGAAGCGCAAACGTTGAGTGCCCAAGGGAACGTGGCCTTCTCTTCACCAGTCACAGGTGGCCGCATCACTCGCCTTGAGCAGCTTGCCGATCCTGAGCACTGGGTGTCCAGCTTGCTCCAGCCGGTGCAGTTTGTTGATGGTTTCACCGACATGGTACTGGGTGACATGGACGAGTCTGGTACCAGTGTTGATGTGATTCTCGAAGTTGGCCCGCATACGGCACTTGGTGGTCCTATCAAGGAGATACTCTCGGAGCCCGAGTTTGAAGGTCTCAACATCCCCTATTTGAGCTGTTTGGTGCGCAAGGAGGACTCACGCGACACTATGCGCGCGGCGGCGCTTAATCTCCTCCGCAAGGGGTCCGAGATCAAGCAAGCCAACATCAGCTTTCCATGGGGCCAGTGGCCCTTTGATCCCCGTGTGCTGACTGATTTGCCCTCGTACCCGTGGAACCACACCATCAAGCACTGGTCCGAGGCGCGCCAGAACCAGGCCTACCGACAACGAGACCAGGAGCCCCACGAGCTCCTCGGTGCATTGGTCCCTGGCACGAATCTCGATGCAGCCTGCTGGAGGCAGCAGGTGCGAGTGGCAGAGAACCCCTGGCTAAGAGACCACGTCGTTCAGGGCAATATCCTGTACCCTGGGGCTGGCTTTGTGTGCCTGGCCATTGAGGGCATGAAGCAACTGACCGATATTGGCTCGGCCACCAACAACACCAGTGGCCAAGTATCTGGTTATAAGTTGCGCGATGTGAAACTGCTCCAGGCTCTCGTGGTGCCTGACAATGCACAGGGTATCCAGGTACAAACGGTACTCCGGTCTGTGGATGACGAGGCCATTGGCGTTCGGGGTTGGAAGCAATTCGAAGTCTTGTCCGTGACGGCGGACAATCAGTGGACTCAGCACGCGAAGGGATTCGTCACGATCGAAATAGACGTCCCTGCGCCTCCTGCTAAGACGTCAAGCTTTCTCACAGAGTCGGGCTTCACGCGCCGCGTCGACCCAGAAGACATGTTTGCCATCCTGCGAACAAAGGGCCTGAATCACGGCCCCCTGTTCCAAAACACCAAGAGCATTGTGCAGGACGGCAAGTCCAAGGAAGCGCGCTGCGTAACAACCATAGAGGTCGCCGACCTTGGGCGCAAGCATGTTCTGCACCCCACCACTCTGGACTCGGTCTTCATTTCATCCTACGCAGCGCTCCCCGGCGCAGGCACCGCCAGCGATGATAACCCGAAGGTGCCGCAGTCTATCCAGAAGCTCTGGATCTCGAGCAGCATGGCCACGGAAGCCGGGCACAGTTTCACTTGCAACACCAAACTGCCGCACAGAGACGCCAAGAGCTACGAGGCCGATGCTTTCGTCGTCGATGGGTCTGACACTGTGCTTGATATGCAGGGCTTCGTGGGCCAGTCTCTGGGCCACAGCGCGGCTGACGCTGAAGATGCGCAGCCATGGACAAAGGAGCTGTGCGCTGAGGTCGAGTGGGCGCCTGATCTGGCGCTCTCCCTCTGCTTGCCTGGTGCGCTGCCTGCTATGAAGAAGAGGCTTAGTCCGCCCAAGGAGATGGAGTCCAAGGACAGGGAGGTTCTCATGGCCCTGCGACGGGTGTGCGTCTACTTCTGCCACGATGCAGTGCAGGCTTTAACAGAGCAGGACATTGCCCGTCTCGCACCCCACCATGTCAAGTTCTACGCATGGATGCAGAACACACTGGAGCTGGCAGTCTCGCGCCGCCTTGGCGCTGACAGCGACACCTGGGCGAGCCACGGGCCGCAGGAACGCCAACAGTACACAGCCCTCGCAGCCACCGAGAGCGTTGACGGCGAGTTGATATGCCAGCTTGGGCCGGTGCTTGTGCCCATGTTGCGCGGCGAGAGAGCTCCGCTGGAGGTCATGATGGAAGGCCGGCTGCTGTACAAGTACTATGCCAACGCCTTCCGGATGGGACCCGCCTTTAAGCAGTTCACTTCGCTGCTCCGCGCCGTGGCCCACAAGAACCCCCGTGCGCGGGTCCTCGAGATCGGCGCCGGAACCGGGGCTGCCACTCGCCATGCGCTCGGTGCGACGGCCGACGGCACGGACAATAATGCTGGCCCGCCGTGCGAGAAGTGGCACTTTACCGATATCTCTTCAGGCTTCTTTGAGGCAGCCAGGTCCGAGTTTGCCGTCTGGGGCGACCTGCTCGAGTTTGACCGTCTCGACATTGAGCAGAGCCCCGAGTCGCAGGGCTTCAACCTCGCAAGCTACGACATTGTTGTTGCTTGCCAGGTCCTGCACGCAACCAAGAGCATGGCCCGCACCATGGACCACGTGCACAGGTTGATGAAGCCGGGTGCTACGCTGCTGCTCATGGAAACAACCCAGGACCAGGTCGATCTCCAGTTCATATTTGGCCTGCTTCCTGGCTGGTGGCTGAGCGAGGAGCCAGAGCGCAAGTCCAGCCCTTCGCTTTCGGTTCCTTTGTGGGACAAGGTCCTCAGGGGTGCGGGCTTCAGCGGCATCGATATCGAGCTGCGTGACTGCGAGACCGACGACGACATGTATTCGATCAGCAACATGCTGTCGACGGCGCCTGCGCACCCCTTCAAGCTAGCTTCGGAAAGCATTGTCGTTGTCACTACCGCCAAGGCGCCCCCGCCGGCTGACTGGCTTCAGTCTCTGCGAGAATCCATTGCCGACATCACCGACGGCGCACTCCCTGCCATTCAGACCCTTGAGGCGCCCAACGTTACGCCAGAGACCTACAGCACCAAGCTGTGTGTGTTTGTGGGAGAGATGGACCAACCCGTGCTGCACACCCTCGACGACGCCGGCCTCCAGGGCATCAAGGCCATGGCCACTGGCTGCAAGGGGCTTCTCTGGGTTACACGCGGTGCTGCCATCGAGTGTGTGAATCCAGACCTGGCCATGGCCACTGGATTCTTACGCGTCCTGCGCAGCGAGTACGTAGGCCGCAATTTCCCAACGCTCGACCTAGATCCCAACGTGCCCGTGTGGTCTGAGTCGGGCACTGCAGCTATTGTGCATGTGCTCCGGGCCTGCTTGGGCACTCCCGATGACATCTACTCCATCACGGCGGAAGCGGCGCCAGTGGAGAGCGAGTTTGCCGTGCGGGACGGCCTCATTTTGGTTCCTCGCGTATCCAAGGACGCAGTGCGCAACAAGATGCTGACCCCCGAAGCGCCAAACTGGGCTGCCCCCGAGTCCATCCCCGAGGGGCTCCTTTTCCAGGATGAGCGCCCGCTGCGCCTGGAGATTGGCATCCCGGGTCTTCTGGATACCATGGTGTTCAACGATGACAAGGAGGCCGACGTCGATGAAATTTCCGCCGACATGGTCGAGATGGAGCCGCGCGCGTTCGGCCTAAACTTCCGCGATGTCATGGTGGCCATGGGTCAGCTCCGTGAGCGTGTCATGGGACTCGAGTGTTCAGGTGTCATCACCCGCGTGGGTAGCGAGGCTGCTGCTCAGGGCTTTTCTGTCGGCGATAAGGTCATGGCATTACTTCTTGGTCCCTTTGGCAGCCGAGCTCGTGTTAGCTGGCACGGCGTCGCACACATGCCACAGAGTGTTGGCTTCGAGGATGCTGCGTCGCTGCCCATGATATTCAGCACCGCCTACGTTGCCCTCGTTGACTTAGCCCATCTTCAGCACGGCCAGTCCGTCTTGATTCATGCCGCTGCCGGAGGCGTGGGCCAGGCGGCCATCATGCTGGCTAAGGACTACTTGGGTGCCGAGGTTTACGTTACTGTCGGATCCCAGGAGAAGCGAGACCTCCTCACGCGCGAGTACGGGATCCCGCCTGAGCGCATTTTCAACAGCCGAGACGCATCTTTCGCTTCGGGTGTCTTAGCTGCGACAGGCGGGCGCGGTGTTGACGTGGTGCTCAACTCTCTGGCTGGCCCCCTGCTGCAGGCTGGCTTCGATGTGCTCGCGCCCTTTGGCCACTTTGTCGAGATTGGCAAGCGAGACTTGGAAGGAAACAGCCTGCTCGAGATGGCAACCTTCTCGCGAGTTGCGACCTTTAGCTCCGTCGACATGATGACGCTGCTGCGCGAGCGCGGAACTCATGCCCATCGAGTGCTCGGCGAGGTGGCCCGGCTTGCGGCGAACAAGGCCATCGGGCCTATTCACCCAGTCACAGTATTCCCCATGGGACAGGTCGCCAGGGCCTTCCGCCTCCTCCAGACCGGCAAGCACACGGGCAAGATTGTGCTGTCCGTCGAGCGTGACGAGCAAGTTCGGGTGCTCCCGCAGGCTGCGACACCAAAGTTGCGACCTGACGCTTCCTACTTGCTCATCGGCGGGGTAGGTGGTCTCGGCCGATCCATTGCGCACTGGATGATAGACCACGGCGCCCGAAACCTCATCTTGCTGTCGCGAAGTGCCGGCAAGCAGAACTCGAGGGCTTTCGTTACCCAGCTTCGAGAAGCTGGTTGCCGTGTTGTTGCCATCAGCTGCGACGTTGCCAGCAGCGAAGACTTGAACAGGGCCCTCGACATTTGCGAGAACGATGAGAAGTTCCCACCGGTGCGAGGTGTCATCCAGGGAGCCATGGTGCTGCAGGACTCTATCCTCGAGCAAATGACAATGGACGACTGGCAGACGGCCGTTCGACCCAAGGTCGCCGGCAGTTGGAACCTGCACTCGCGCTTCTCGCAGCCTCAGTCCCTCGACTTCTTCGTCATGCTCTCATCGCTCTCCTGCATCCTTGGCTGGGCCAGCCAGACCAACTACGCCGCCGGCGGATCTTACCAGGATGCGCTCGCGCGCCGCCGCCAGGCCACCGGGCTACCCGGTGTGTCCATCGACATCGGTATTGTCAAGGGTGTCGGCTATGTCGCTGAATCGCGCGCTGTGTCCGACCGCATGCGCCGCGCCGCCCAGTCCCTCATGCTGCCCGACGACGCCGTGCTGCGGGCCATCGCCGCCGCCGTCCTCCGTCCCCACGACCAGCCGCAGATTCTCCTTGGTCTGAACTCGGGCCCGGGTCCGCAGTGGGATGCCACAAGTGAGTCGCAAATGGGCCGTGATGCCCGCTTCGCGCCCCTCAAGTACCGCCGTCCCCCGAATGCCCAGGCCCAGCTCGGTGACGGTTCCGACGCCGATGCCAAGCCGCTCTCGGCGCTCTTGCAGGAAGCTGGCTCGCACGACCAGGCGACGCAGCTGGTGGGCGATGCCATTGCCACCAAGCTGGGCGACATCTTCATGATTCCCACGGATGACATTGATCTGGGGAAGCCGCCTTCTCTGTACGGCGTTGACTCGCTTGTGGCCGTGGAGTTGCGCAACATGCTGATGCTCCAGGTTGCCTCAGACATCTCCATCTTTAGTATCTTGCAAAGTGCGTCCCTGGCTGCTCTAGCGAGCGATGTGGTGGCCAAGAGCCCACACATTGAGATCAGTGTGTAATTGTTTCTTCTTTTTCTGTGTTGTGGTCTTGACGAGATGGCTTGGGTTATTCTGGTTTTATTTTATGGAATTCATGTCTGGTTGGAGTTGGTGTTTTTTATAAAGGCTTCGATGCTTTTGTTATCGACCTTGCTTGGTGTATACGGTGCTAGTGTTGGAAGGTTTCTGTATGCTTGCTTGGACGGATCATTCTGCACTGCTCTTTTGCATTCTAATAAATGTTTGATTGTCCCGGTATAAAGCCGGACAGAAATGTTAGCCTAGTGTTAATTCACTGACAGTTGCCAGACTATCGACCGTCATTGACAAGCAACAACCCACGCTAATAATAAATGTACTACTAGGCGATGGCTGTTGGGGATGAAACTCAGACTTACAATGTTCTCACCGTAATCCTCAACGGACTAGTGCCATTTTTCTTGTCTCCTGTGCGCACGTCAAACCCGGTTACTTCATTCCTTAGCCAATAGTACAACTCACGCTACGAAATAGCGACAAGTTTCTCCAACAACGGCACCCAATCAAAACAATCAACGCTACGCCGGCTGGAATGGGTGGAGCATGTCATTCTCGGCCGAATAGACCACCAGTGAATTGCAGACATAACTACGCTATTTTGGAATTTTGAAATAAAAAGAGTTGTTGAATTCGACGTGCTCGTCCAGGCTTGATATCATAACAGCATTCATACTAACACGTTGAGATATGCCCTAACTTCGCCCGAGAGCCTCTGGAACCTGTGCCAAGCCACTCGAGACTGTTATTACTCAACTCACCTGGGCTCATATCCACGGGGCGCTGATATGAAAAAAGTGCCTTGCAACAGCCGCAAGGCCAATAATACACCATGTTCCGTCCTGACCATTCTCCTTTGAGAAATCTCCCCATCAGTTTCCGCTCAGAAGGTGTTCAATGGCACCCTGGACGCTTCCTCCGCTTCGTCGCAGAGCTGCCACATTCCTATCGAAATCGTAGAATCCCATATCGTTCAGCTGGCGGAGTTGCTCTGCATAGCGCTCCTCCGGTGGTCGGTTGTCCGGAGGGGCAGCAGCGGCGGCGCCGCCACCTCCCAGCATCTGCATCATCTGCTGCATCATCTCAGGATTTACGTTGCCAAAAGGACTGGCCTGGTTGCCTCCGGGGGGTGCAAAGAGCGCCGCGAAGGGGTTGGCTGGGGGCGGACTTGACGTGCCCTGTTGGCCGGGTGTGGTTCCTGAAGTCTGCGTCGTGTTTTCTGATGGTGTGGTGCCCTGGGCGGCTGTGGTTCCAGACCCAGCCTGAGCAGCGCCCGTCTGGCCCTGGGGAGGGGCGAATGGGTTAATACCCAACATCTGGCTGAGGAAGTCATTTGCTTGGCCTTGACCATCCGCGCCCTGCTGGCCACCAAATCCCGGCATCATGAAGGGGTTCAAGAAGGGATTCTGCTGAGCCGGGTTGCCGTCCGCTCCCCGGGTCTGGTTACCGCCGGTTGCAGCTCCCTCGGGAGTCGTGTCGGTGGCACCAGGTGCGGGAAAGCCGCCAGCCCCGCCCTGCATTTGTCTTTGCATGCGCATGGCCTGTGCCATCATTTGAGGGTTGCTCATCATCTGTCGCATAAAGGGCGAGGTTATGATATCGCGGGCGTTGGGCATGTTTCTTAGCATTGGGTTGGACTCAACAAGCATGTTGACAAAGTCGGGGTTGTTGAGGGCTTCGTTCATGGATTGCTGGACATTGGGGTCGGACATCAAGCGCTGCACACGCTCTTCATCCATCGGTGGGCCCATCTAGGACAAGCGTGAGTTGGGAACAGATCATGGTGAGCTGGGGTCAAGGGCTGCACTTACACCACCGTCGGGCCCAAACATGTCGAGCCCGGGAAGGTTAATCTGGTGGCCGGCGTATCGGGCGCCGGTCAAGCCAGCCAAAGGGTTGTTAGCGGTCCCCGAGGCCATGTTGGTGGGCACTGCCGGGGCGGTGTTGGAGGTGGCGGAGGGGGTTGAGGCAGATTGGTTCTGGTTGCTGGCGGCACTTTTGACCATGTGGATGGTGTTGTTGTGCTTGATCTTGTAGGTGCTCAAGGCATCGTCATTCTTCATGACGCGGCCAGAGTAGATGAGGCGTTGGCGCTCGACAGGCACATTCTCAAACTCCTCGGTGGCGAGCTTTGTCTTGAGCTCGAGGACGGTAGCGGCTTCGGACATGGTGATGCTGTGCGAGGTGTCGGACGAGGTCTTGACCTTGAATGTGACCTGAGCGTCACCGCTCGACTCGGCATTGTCGGCCATGGCGAAGCGAATGCGTGTATGAGGAAAGGAGGAAGTTCGACGTGGTGCGCAGCAAGTTGGAATGGGAGGGATGGTTACGCGCGGGTAACGGAAAGTGGGAGGTTATGGCAGGACCAAGGGTGGCGCGGGGGAGCGGGCGCTGGCGACAACGGCCCAAGACAGCAGAGAGAGGCCCGCGACGAGCGTAGACGATGATTGCGGATGCGGAGGGCTGCGAGGTGGAGGGCGCAGTCGGGTTGAGGTAAGGTGAAGACGGAAAGTCCGCCAAGCTGAACTGATGGAGGTGACTGATGCGGCAGCGATGGTCGGTGGTCGGGGTTCAAGACGTGGGGCAACTGCGGTCCTCCAATGACGCCGTCGCAGATTGCCTTGCAGCACTACCGCAAAGCAGATTCTAAGCCGACAAAGACCGGTTGAGGGTTGCTTTGCAAAGGAAGCAGAAATAATTGAAAGAAATCACTATTATTATTTTTTTCGTTGTCCAATGCCGGCGCACAATAGGTCGTTTAAAAAAGCTCGAATAAAGGTGCCACATACCTGGCTGCTGCCATTTCTGAGCTAACCCGTCGCTGTTCCATCATCATCCACCGACTTCTCCCGCCAGCTATCAGCACCAACCGCCATGCTAGCTAGTATCACCTACCAATCTCGGATAGACATTGGCCGCAGTAAAGGTCAATGCCCAGGCAGCATCATTCACAACCCAGCGAGCCATTTCAACAATCTTGTTTATCCACCAGCACGTGGCGAAGCCCAAATTATAAAACGACAGGGTTGCAGATTTATAAGCCCATACACCCAGCAGTTCATGCTTCTTTGGCATGATAACGCCAATTGGCAATGAGCTGCTTTCCTCTTTGAGCCGCAAGGCAGGCGTCCCGCTCCAGGGTAAGTTAGTCGCCGCCACAGCAGAGTTGCCTAGTCGAGACAAGGTGCTGCCCTCTAAATTTAGTGGGGACATGAGCGACCTCATGGGCGCCGAGACCATCCCAGCTCAACCATCAACCACCATCAACGGACCCGAATTGGTGGCTGGTATCCCTCTCAGGGCGTGCAGACATACGTAAGAAGCAGAAAAAGCTCTGCAACGGCCTTCCATGCACCCTGTGCGACCGGGAAGAGCATCCTTCTTGTAGAATATGCTCTTGAGTGAGTGCCATATGAACTCATCTCTCCACCATGATCCAAGGCATCTTTTACGCGAGGTTCTTCCCACAAGAGGGTGAGTAATCCAGGCTCCAGCTCCATGCATGATGTACACCCCTCAACTGCTCCGCCGTGCTACCCCATGTGCCATGTGCATCAAATACTCACCGAGTATCTAGGCCCACAGATCGTGGCTCAGTCTCCTGCTGGGTGCATCACGCCCGCGGAAAACTCAACCAAACCACCGCTTATTGATTTTGATGTTCTGCAAGAATACATAATTCCCAGACAGGCTTTCTGCAACCGGTATCTCACCATTAATACGCCAGACGGGAAATATGCTGTTCTTGGCTATCCTGTGGTTATTCCTAACACCAAATACCTTCGAAATGAATTCATATTCAACTTTGGCCTCATCCTCGATGCCGACGAGGATCAAATGCCATATGAGCGTGTTGTACGCCGTCTAGCTTCTACATTTTCCGAAATGGAGAAGCAGAACGAGTACCTTAGTCAGAACGAAGGCCGTCGAGATGGAGGTGGCCGACGGCCCATTGATGGGTTGCTCCAGATCGTAAAGGAAGATTTGGATAATTATGGAGAATGCATGATCCCAGTTGGTAAGTTGATGACGGATTTGAATGGATGGACTTTTAAGCAGCTCACTGACATCATACCCCATTTCTTAAAGACGAAGCAAACACGATTAACATGAAGCTCTTTCCCCACCATCCTGAACCCCCAGTTGTCAAAGGTTGGCATGTTCCGGTTGCCAAGACGAAGCTTTCTGACATTGTTGACCCGACATGGGACCTTACCCTCCAAAAGGTAATCGCACACATTGATGGTGTTTCTGACGTCCGCCGTATCTCCCACGTCGCAAACGTTTCCCTGGATCTTGCCAAGACGGCTCTACGTCACCTTCTCTACTATGATACGATCCTGCTTCTTGACATCTTCTTCTTTGGGGCGTGTTATGCACCCCGCCCAGGAATTCATGACTTCATTCGAAATGTGGAGGGCATGGTGGATGAATGCGCCGCCTACGTCTCACACGGCCGTGGCCGCGTAAGCAACTACCACCTCATTAAACTCATGTCTACATTTGTTCAAGGACGCACTGTCATGGAGTGGCTCAAGTGCCACCAGGATTCGGGTTTTGAGGTGTTGAGGTACGTTGACGTCCGCAGGTTCGTCCAGTTTGGAATCATTAAAGGATGCCTCTATCGCGTTCACAAGTATGTTGTTTCGAAGCAATACCTGGCGTCGTTGGCGACTGGCCAGAGTCGCATAATGGCAGGAGGAGACCCTCTGCAAAAGTACACCGATGGCTGCCATCATTTCGAGCAGATCATTACAGAGCAGAATTTGACGGAGAGCGAAATCATGGAGAAGCTCAAGAAGCTTCCAGTTCCTACGGGGGACGTATGTTTCCTCCACCACTAGAGCATTGACGAAGGAAGATAAGGCGTAGGGTGAGCATGTCTATTTATTTAATTTACATCAAGTCTATGGTATCATCCAGAATACAGTACTGTACATAATAGTCGTACAAGGCGTTGCCGAGCTCAGATCAGACAATGTTGACCCGCTACAATCGGGATTTGGTGTCTTTGTCCTGAGCCCGCTCACGAACCTCCTTCTTGCCAGGCAGCTCGATGTTTGGGTTGTTGGCTACTTTGCGCGGGGGAGCAGCCCGCTGGCTTGCGATCCTGAACAGCTGCTCATCCGTCAACTGTTCTCCTCGCTCCTCAGCCTCCCTCTTGAGCTCCTCCTTGAGCCGTCGAACCGTGCCTGTAAAGGGCTGGCCGGGGTAAATCTCACCGCTGGCCGCCCACTCTTCATCGCTAACAAGTTCCACGATGCGAATGTTGTGCTTGCCCTTGCGCAGGATGAGCAGCCGGTCGTCAATGAGGTAGCGAGACGTTTCCTCGGGGAACCACGCCTTCATGGGGGTCCATGACAGGTTGCCGGGGACAAGACCACGGGTTTGGCCGGGCTGGGCAGCAATGTATGCGCCCTGCTGAACAACTAGGCGCTGGCCGTCGCTGCTGCTGGTGGCAAGACCGGCAGCGTGGAGAATCTTGGCAGGAGACTTGGACATGATGGAGCGGGGAAGTTTGATGTCGCTTCGAGGAGCGTTGTTGGGGGTGACAATGCCCGAGGAAGTTGAAGGTTCGTTGATGACGCTGGGGAGTTTTCCACCGAAGCGGAACTCGTGTTGCTTGGCTTCCTCGAGTGCCTTCTGCGAACCATGGACGAGCGAAACCACCTCAAAGGCGAGGGCGTGCTGGGCAACTCGCTTGGCGGGATCCTGCAGGTGCTCTGCCATGACTTTTTGGATAGACTCAAGAGACATGAATGTGAACATTTTCAGCAGCCTCTCAATCTCGTCATCCGTCCTTCGCATAAAGAAACCGTACAGATCAAATGCTGATGTCTTGAACTCGTCCAGCCACACAGCATTACCCGCACTCTTACCAAACTTGGCACCAGAAGAGTCGGTAAGAAGAGGCACTGTGAAGCCGATAGGATCATGCTGCCAGCCAGTAGGCATCTGGGCGTGAGGGGCTTCTTCGGACTCTCGGATGATTTTGAGAGCGTCGCAGCCGGCGACGATATTGCCGTACTGGTCGGAGCCTCCGATTTGCATCTGGACGCCCAGCTTGTTGTACATGTGCCAGAAATCCCATCCCTGAAGAAGGGGGTACATGAATTCTCCAAATGACATGCCGTCTCCCTCAGTCAGCTTTCGCTTGACGCTGGCATCATTGTTAGTTTTGGAGCGAACGTGGGGCAAGACAAACTCACGTATCGCGGCTCAGCATGGGGCCAATGCGAATGTGTCGGGCTATTCTCTTGCTGAACTCGTAGAGAGTCAAACTTCCCAGCCACATGTTGTTGTTGAGCAGGTGGTGCTTGGCAGCCCAATCGTTCTCGTATCCGTGCTTTTCCTTCAAGTGTTGGACGTTGAGCCAAAGTTTCTTCAATTGGACATGGATCTTGGTAATGTTCTTTGAAATATCGGAATTTGAGATGATATCACGGCTCTGAAGTCGGTCGGTAGGGTCGCCAATTCGTGCTGTCGAGCCACCGATCAGGGTGACGGCGGGATGACCATGGAACCACATGAGGAACATGGGCATGAGGGGTAGGATGTGTCCAACGTGCAGCGAGTCGGCCGTGGGGTCAATTCCGACATAAGCGCCTATCCGCTTGGTGCGCATGATTTCTTTGATCGTTTCTGGGGTGCTGGAGAAAATGTCAGGTCTTGTTGAATCGGTAACGGCATTTGCATTGCGACGCACCCTGCGACATCTTTGATGTAGCCTCGCTCCTCGAGGATATCCCACACATGAGGAAGCTCCCCGTTCTTAATCTTCTCGGCCCTCTGCTCCCATCGTTCTTTCCCTTCTGCCTCCTTCTTCAAGTAGCTAGTTGCAATTCCTCGTCCGCGGGCGAGTTGTAGGAGCGGTCGAAGTGGGTTGACGCATCGTGGGCGGATGACGATTCTCGAGCTGGTGAGCTTCGAGATGGCCGTAAGGGAGGCCATGGCGATGGTGACTGGGGCGTATGAATGGGGAAAAGAAACAAAACAGGTCACCTCAACATTGGGTGCCTAGAAATTATGAAATAAAGACAATGGTAGAAGGCAATCCCAAATAATCGCACGATCCACCATCAGCTCGACGAGCTCCGATTAACGAGTCACTCTAACAAAAAAAAAATCCCACGCACAAGCACATGCAACGCGCTAGCCAATCACATGCATTGCCCGCATGCTCTACGGCACAACATTGTTGCGCTCCGCAATATCCGGCTCACGGCCATGATCGGAATGTGGCCGACCAATCACAGGCAGGCCAATTCAGGATCCTCGGCAATGCCTCCGACCCGACGAAGCAGTTTCGATTCCCATACATCATCAACCACACTCCTCGATCCTCCGCCCTCACGCCCTCGAATAGCCACCAATTGAGCGCCGCTTTTCGCATATTCACAATGGCCTCAGTTGTGCGTCCCACTCTGCTCAGGCAGACCGCCATGGCTTCTCGATGGGCCGCCGCGCCCTCGGCTGCGACTCGTGCCGCATTCAAGCCCATGGGCGTCGCGGCTTTCCACAACACCCCTCGACGATCTGCCCTGATTGCCCCTGGCCCTCGTGAGTACCGCCAGGAACCGATTTTCTGAGACGACTGCTGACCCGATTATCCTAGAGCGCATCGAAGGCACCCGTACGAATTGACCCGCATTCGCAAACTAGCTTCACATGGGAAAACTAACAGCTTCGTAGTTAACGACCCCGTCCCCATCCCCGAACCCAGCTCCGCCCACGGCTCCTACCACTGGTCTTTTGAGCGTCTCATGGCCGCCGGTCTCGTCCCCATGATCGTCACTCCCTTCGCCGCCGGCTCGCTCAACCCCACCATGGACGCCATCCTCTGCAGTACCCTCCTACTCCACTCCCACATGGGCTTCCAGCAGGCCATTATCGACTACTTCCCCACCAAGAAGGCTCCTACGCTGCGAAAGGGTTTCATGTGGCTGCTCAACCTTGCCACCGTCACCGTCGGCATTGGCATGTACGAGTTCGAGACCAACGATGTTGGTATCACCGAGGCTGTCAAGCGAATTTGGAAGGCATGAGGAAATGGAGAGACGGAGGATGATGAGAGTGTGGGTACCATGACTTGCTCAGCGGAAAAATAGCTGCAAGCAACTGTATAGAAACATTTGTTTTGTCAACAAAATATTATCTTGATCACTTGAGCTTTTTTTACTTGGTGATGTCTCAAATGTTGTTGTACTTGGTGATGTTGTGCTCTCTCCGATTGAAAAGTTTCAGCGCGGTGAGAACTCATTAGAGGTCAACAGCTTGAAAGTTGTGCCCTGTATTGCGCTGAGTTGGCCGACGGCCTTAGGCGTGCTATTGCAGTGCTCAAGATATATAGATCAAATCTATCTGCGCCATTGTTTCCAATGGATCATACTATTCTACAAGCCTTGGTTAGTTTATATTAATTCTACTTAAACCTGTAAGAATTCCAGCAGATAGGCCCCGTTGTGACCGAGGTCCTGAGCTCTTTGATGAGTTCTCCACTGGGATGCCCGTGCTCCCCCATCTCTGCGGGTAAGTTATTTTCCAACTTAATTTTTAGCGGGGGGCAGCTTGGGCCCTGTGGCACTTGGAGGGCACTATAACCCGAGATACTAAGACCCTTCTTTCTTGGCAATGATTGCTGCCGAGTCGATGTTGAGCATTTGAAAGACTGGTTAAATTTGTACCTGGAGGAAGTTTAGGGGCAACCAGTTTGAATTAATAAGGCCAAAAGTGAATGCCATCGTGTTAAAAGATGGTGCCTGACAACAAAGACAGCAAGTTTTCGCTAAGTGTCGTGTAAGTCCATGAGAGCCAAGCAATGTACCTAGTTCCCATTGGAATACAATGCAACAGCACGACTGGATAAAATTCTAGTGAGAATTATGCGATGCACTACTTCCAATATTTGTATCGATTTATCATGAAGATGACTTATCAAAATACCATTTGACAGTTTCCATTGATTGAGTTGCGTAATAACATACGAGTCGATGCTAGAGCTGAAGAATGGCTTGGTGGGGTTGCTGCGCCCTTGTCTTGACTTGACAACTTCTTGGGCGTGTTATGGGGCCAGCTGAACCTGAATATGTGCAAGAACTAGTTTTGATTTCTTATATATAGAGATGAATACTTGTCCATAGCAATTGAGTATTATCATTTTAATTATCGCTAAGTGTGCCTGCGCAGCCGGAAACATGTCATCTTCAGAACACATCCTCATTGTTGGTGCTGGTATTGTTGGATCAGCATTAGCGCATTTCCTGTCCAGCTCCTCCAACAAGCGAACAATCACCGTGGTCGACCGTTCCTTCAACCAGCTGGCAGGCTCCACTGGAATCGCTCCAGGGTTTGTTGGCCAGTACAACGAATCGGAAGTGCTCACCCGGTTGGCCATTGACTCAGTCCAAGAGTATACTCAGATTCCCGGGGGTTTCCAGGCCGTCGGCGGTCTGGAGGTGGCCTTTGGCTCTTCCGGGATTGACAGGCTGAAGTCGAGGTGCAAGAGTGCTGCTGGACTTGGCCTCCCGGCGGAGCTCGTCAGCATCGAAAAAGCTAGGGAACTAGCGCCGGACTTGGTGGGCACGTCCAAGCCGGGGACGGCGCTTCACTTTTCGACAGACGGAACTGCAAATGCGGTCAAAATCACTCGCTATTTCCAAGAAGCTGCCAGGAAATCCGGCGTTCGGTTTTTGGAAAGGGATGTGAAAGGCCTCCTGGTTTCGGATGGACAAGTCACGGGCGTGGAGATACAAGACGGGGGTTCTACGTCTCAACTCACTGCGTCCAAAGTCGTGCTTGCAACAGGAATCTGGGCCCAGGATCTTTGCCAGAACTTCAATTTCCCCGTCCCAGTCGTGCCTGTTGGGCACCCATATATGCACGGAAACCCACGAGAGCCGATTCCCCGAAACTTGCCTTTTGTTCGTTGGCCAGAGTTCCATGTCTACGCCAGAGATCACGGCGATTTGTTCGGGATCGGCACTTACAACCACCAGCCCATTCAGTACAGGCCCACAAACGGTACAGCCAAAGGCGACTGGGTCACCGGCTTTGATGATCCGCTGAAGGAGGCCATTGGCTTATTTCCGGACGCCACCAAGGAGGAGTTTCGCCCTGGAAACCACTTCAATGGCGTATTTTCCATGACTCCTGACAATATGCCGCTGGCCGGTGCTGTCCAATCAGTCCCAGGGCTCTACTTGGCTGTGGCTGTTTGGGTTACGCACGCTGCAGGAACTGCAAAATACATCACCAAACTTCTCAATGGGAGCGAAGTAGACTCCGAGATCCAAAAGGCTCTCGACCCTGAAAGATTTTGTGGCCAGGATTTTTCGGCGCTGGAGCAGAAGTCCTTGGATGGGTACAATGAGATTTACAAGACCGTGGCAAGTGCCAATGGAACCCAATGAGTGCCATTTCACATGGAATTATAAGGGAAAGAAATAAAATCACGGCAGAAACAAAAGTTTGCAACTGTGTTAATCATGTTTATTCAAATTCGCTTACATTATTCAATTTATAGTTTCGTTGTCTTGTGCTTGCTAATAAACGAGTGACTCGCGACATGTTTTTCGTCTCAAACGAGTGAACTTGTCAGTCCGGGTCCAGTCATTTCGCTCCCATCATTTCCGTCTTTCATTCCAATTACTACGTTACAAATGCGCTCACTAGATGGTCAAGCTGCTGATTTCAGCGCCCGTGGCCTGGTCCATCTCGGGGGTAGGCGGGGGCAGGTTCTCAGACTTGGTGCAGATCCAGCACGAGGCGTACATGTTGACGCGGTCGATGCAGGCGTTGTCAAGTCGGGCACCGTGGCGCTTGGGGGTGAAGCCGTGGGCCTCAAACTCCTTGATGTACCAGGGTGTCAGAGCTGATGAGCGGAGCAGGACTCGGCCGCCCATCTGGAGGGCGCGGTTAAGCTTAGTGATCTGCTGAGCAGCGGCGCGAGAGCCGGTGTCGAACCAATCCATGCTGTCCATGACAACAGCAACAGTCAAAGTACCAGGAGTGATGCGGGCAATGACCTCTTCGAGCTCATCGGTGTGGATGCGCAGACCATCGAGAGCACCGGGCTTTGAGAGCTTGGCATGAGCCTGGGGGCTGAGGTAGTCAGGGTGGCACTTTCGAGAGAACTGTCCAGCAAGGCAGACATAGTAGTAAGGGTTGTCCTCAGCAATGTGAGTCTCCTCGGCGACAGGGTCCAGGGTGTTAACCATGTAGTGCCAGATAGCGTGGGAGCGAGTGTTCTTTGCGATGGGCTTGGGGCCCTTGACCACATCGGACTCGGCGTGGTCAGCCTCAATCATGGCCAGCTGGTTCTTGGGAACACCCAGAGCAGCCCAAAGGAAACTTTCCTGGGCGACAACGAGGTTGCAGACAAGCTTGGACAGGAGAGCGGGGCGGATCTTCTTGCGCCAGATCTCACGCTGTTCGTTGAGCGTCTTGGCCTCGAGGAGCTTCTTGACGGCGGATTGAAGACCAAAGATGCGAGCGATCCAGCGGAAGACACGGATGGCGTGACGGGAACCACCGGTATCGTAGAGACCATATCCCTTGTTGTTCTGGAACACATCAATGTTCTTGAGCCAGTACTGGAAAGCGCGGCCAGAAAGATGAGGAGACAGCTTGGTGATGAGAAGGTCGCGGAACTGGGGGTGCTTTCCGTCACCAAAGATCATCCAGAAGTCATCATATGGCAAGTTGGCAGTGTAAGCGGCGGCCTTGAGCTCGAGAAGGTGGTTTTGGGTGGGGTTCAGGTCGACAGCATGGACTCGCGCAGGGCTCTGTGTGAGGTACGAGAGGATGTTGTCACCAGCCGAAGTGATGGCGAGGACCTTGTCGTCGGGGCCGAGCTTCAGGAGGCGTTCATCAACTCGTGTGTCCTCCCAGGTGAAGGCGTAAATGTATTCGTCATTGAACTGGGTGTGCTTCTTGAGCTGATCGTCGTAGTAGATGCGCCAGTGGTGGTTCTGGTAGAAGAACGAGGGCAGGGGCAAGTTGGATGAGAGGTTCTGGACAGCAGTGAGGAAAGCCTTGGAGCGAATCTCGGGAGCAGATCTTTCAATGGCCCGGGTCAGGGCGTCACCTGCATTAGCGGGGTGCAGGTAAGGCGACTCAGTGGCCAGGGCATCGATGCGCTCAACAATCTCATGAGGAAGACTGGACGAGGAGAAGGGCTTCTTGTGGCATCCAAGCCAGATGTAGTAGGGAATGTTGCCTAGTCCGTGGTTGCGGGTGTTGACATTGAGAACTGTGCCAAACTTGTACTCGAGGTAGTCACGTCGGCTGGGCTCAAGGCCAACACGATCGAGATCAAACCAAGAGCGCCAGAAGCTTCGCGAAAGAAAGTTGACGTGACGGTCCACAAGACCACCAGTGTAGTTGCGGAAAGCAAAATCAACCTTGTTCTGGACATAAAAGTCCACTACGCCCAGGAGACCCTGGGGAGCCAGGAGAGAGATGACAGAGTCAATTACAGAATAGTAGTCAGGCTAGAGTGAGAGAGTTAGCATTCCTCGATGCTATGGCAAAGTAGTTCTTCTCATTCTGAGAGTCATGTCGGTACCCACAATCATTGACAAGCTGTAAGACATGGTGATGAGATCCGCACCGCCGTAGTCGGGACGAGGCTTGGCGAAGTAGCTCAGGTTTGGGGAACGAGTGGCGGGGTTAGAAGCCATGCCAGACTCGTGGTCTTCGAGACGGAACTTGCGGGCATCCTCACAAACGACTTTGACATTATTCCAGCCAAGTCGTGCGAATCGCTTCCTGGCCACCTCACAGAGAGAAGGAGAGAAGTCGACTAGGTATACGCTCGTGAAGTAGTTGGGAACATCGACGAATTGGCCCATGGCCTCAATGTTGAAGCCAGTGCCGCCGCCAACCTAGATGGAGAAAACAGTATAAGCAATTGGTCCCACTCAGATCAGGTGGGTTCAATTGAGCTCACATCAACCCAGACTCGCTTGTTCTTGTTCGTGGTCTCTTCAGCCTTGGACTTGAGCTGAGCGGCAACTAGCGCCAGCATGTCCTCGCGGCCGCGGAGGAGAACCTTCCGCGTGGCATCGTAGGCCCCGGCCTGCTTCTTGTAGAAGCTCTCAAGGGCATCCTGCTGGTTGCCCTTGGAATCGCCCTGGTGAGGCTTGATGAAGCAAGAGTAAAAAAATAGGAAGAATGATTTGACTAGGCTAGGGTTCTCGTCCGATTTGCCGCCAAAGACGGAGGAAAGACAAAGCGTGCTCACAATGGCAGCTGCGATTCCGGCGCCGAGGGTCTGGACGGAGCCCAAGGAGAAAAGGTTACCACCCTGAGGGGAACGGAGCGGTTAGCATGCGCGAGGTCGGGGCACGTGGGGGAGAGCGACTTACATGAGAAGCCATGGTACTCTCTCATTGTTCAAAGAGAGTAAGAGATTGTTGAAAAAGCGTTAGCTATGAGTAGCAGTGTTGAATGCTGTTCACACGATCAGGTTGAAAGATGAGACAGAGCTGGATAGGAACGGCCACGGCGGCGCAAAGATATATACACCCAGGCACGCGCCAGGCACGAGGACACCTGCCCACCAGTCTGGCAGGAGAACATTGCGATAGTCCGGACCCCTCAATGGCTCACACATGCTTCCCCCAACGCGAATCTACTTGCTAGACAGTGACGCTGGCGCATCTTATTCGCGACCCCACCAGATAGCTGTACCCCGCCGCCAGGGTCCAAGGTTCACGACAAGAGGCCGGTCGACCACGGATGCGTGAGCCAATGACTGGAGCACATGTTCGAGCACCGTGCAGTTTCAGGGGTCTGGCAAGGCTGCGCTTGCGGCGCACATGTACCATGCTTCACTGTGAGCGGTTGTTCTCGGCGTGGTGGCGCGGGTGGGGGAGGGAGTGAGAGGGCCTGACGGCTCCAGTGGTCAACCTGGCGTTGGCAGATCGATGTGGGCTTGGAGCATGGATGGAGTAACGGTCGTCTCGTGCTGTGTAAAACCGGGTTGTTTTCTGCATGTGATTGCCAGCAGCTGGGCCGGGTTAGAGCAATTCAGTCAATTGCTGATCCCGGAGCCATTGAAGGTGCTTCCGTCACTTTCCACCGCTGTTTGACTCTGAGGGAAGGGGGGCGGAAAGTGACTTCTGAGGACAAACAATCGAAGGGAAGAAAATGAAGGGAAAAAACCGGCCTATGACGACAGCCCAGAGGCGTCTCAGTTCAATTGGTGTTTCTGGCGTGGGTGGCATTTAGACACTGAGGCTGGGTGTGTTAGCGGGTGGCCGAGAACCATGCACTTCCCAATCAGGAACCGCAACCGTCCAGCCAATCACGGTGTCATGACCCACCACATGGAGCAGTTGGCGGCCGTGTAAGGCATCCGGCGACGCAACACCTGGAATGGACAGGCAGGACAACGCAAGCTCCGTGTCCAAAGGCTACTCCTGGTAGGTAGGAATGAACAGTGCACATGCTGTGCGAAAGGCCAATGATCTTGTGCGGCATTTTATTCTCGAACGACTTGCCAATCGCTGCATCGACATTCTAATGCGAAACCATCGCCCATCCATCCGAGAATTGTGGATTGTCGCATCCTATCGCTGACTTGCACAAGGGGGACTGACGGCATTGGGACCAGAAACGGGCACCCAGATGGACCCTTCTAGTGGGAACTCTGGGGTAGTATTTGCTGCTTGGCTGCCCGTCTACAAGAGTTTGTGCCTGTCAAGCTCAAAATGGAGCCGCCACGCCACACCCGAGCAAACTTCGGGTCTTTCAGGAGCCGATAGTACGGTTGCTTCCCCATTTGAAGACAACAAAACTAGCTGGTAAAGAGAGTCCATCACTTTAGGTCCATTCCCACGTACCGTAGCGTCAGTCCATCCACGGACTCTGTGCTATCGGTGAACCGGATCTTGCACCGTACAACCTCAAACTTTTCAGTAACGGAGAACCGGACCGATTCTTCCTCTCTTGGAGTTTGCAGGAGAAACGCCTTGCCGCGGATCACCGTTGGCGGTTCGTGTGCTTTCGCATCCGCAATGGCATTTCGCGACAGGAGACGTCCTCCAGTAATTGTAGCCGCGTGGTATTCAGGTTCACCTGAAGAGTGTAGAATTATGGAGAGCTCTTTCGGGTCCGCCAGGGGTCCGTAGAAAAAATACCACACCAGGTACTCGTCTTGCAAAGGCCTGAAAACGGCGTTGGTTGAGGCGGCTCGGTTCTGCGGCAACGTGGCATCAAGACCGAGCGTCGGACTGGCAGAGTCGTGGCTTAAAGCTTTCTCGGCAATCGTAAGTTGAAGAAAGGTAGGAGTGGGCCCCAGACTCCCGTCGGCAAAGTGAGTCGCGATCCTGGACCGAGTGGCATGGTCCACACGGCAGAAATGGGCCTCCCGACCGGAGTCATCGGTGCCGGTCATTACCTCCGGCATCTGTGCGAGTCCGCCGATGGACTGGACCGTTTCGGCATCCGGCAACGGTCCCTGCAACATGACTAAATATGCCGCTGCAGCATTCTTGGAAGCCGCAGGCTTATTCTGCGGAATAAAGCCTCGCAATTCGTTGAGCTTTTGCTCCGCTTCTTCTTCATTCAGGTCAAAGAGATCCATGTATTGGCGAATCGTCGCCGCATCCGGGGCTTCGGGGGTGGCCTCCTCAATGAGAGAGGATTGGGCCAGAGTTTCAAGTTCGTTTAGCGCGTCCATGATTGGCGTACGAGAGGTTTGTCCTGCGGCTTGTGGCTGGGAACGAAAAGAAACAAGTCTACCGGGGTTTATATGTTCTGCAACGCATGCCGTGGGCATTGCTTGAAGTGGCTTAGCACACTAAAACCAGTCATTTGAGTCACTCGGGGAGTGGCCTGCTGATTTGATATGCTCGTGAAGGATATATGACAACGGTTCTATTCAGCGAGAGAAGAGAGAAGCTCATACAGAATCGGGGCATTTATTCTCATATTAAGCTAGGAAAAAGATTTCGGGGTGTAGCTTCCCAATACTGATGTTGTAGGGAGGAGAGTATTCTCATGCTCCTATGCTAGAAGTAATGCTCTGAACAATGTCTTGATATATGGATTAGATTCTCGGGAAATCGGTGGGCACGAGGTTGATTTGGTATAACTCGAATCAATAGTTCGAAATGACAAAATCTTCTCCAGTTGCTCTCCAAAGCTCCCAAAGGGATCCCACGGTTAAGCTGTCAGGTCCTGGTTTCTGGTCGAGAACGGATATATGTTCTTCCGAGTCCCAACACGGCAAGCGGAGGTACGTACCCCAGGCACAGCGCAACCCCGCGAATGAGCGCGAACTAGAGGTACGTACCCTTGCGGCCTGGGGATGCACTCCTTGGTCAGTGCTTGCATCTCGTTGGATGTCATGTTGCGCGCGGTCATCAGCCTGCGTCTCATCTCGACAACAAACAACTCCATCGCATTCGCCCCCGCGACCGCCTCCCCGCCGTCCCTCTCCCGAGGTCCCGACCAACCGCGCGATAGTCACGATGCCTCCGGGGTCAGGCCAAAAGGGAACAGGTAAAAAGAACTCGGCCGCCATGCAGAAACAGAGCCGCAACACCACGCCAGCCCCAGCTGCCGGAATCGCTAGCCTCCCACCCCAGGAGTTTTACGACCCAGACTACCTCAACACAAGGGTCATCCTCTTCCGGAACCTCACCTACGATGACCTTGTCGACCAGTCCGCGTCCAATGCGACCGTCCCTGATTCCAAGAGCCTCGACGGTATGATCGAACGCCTCAAGAGCCTGACCAATATTATGGAGAAGCGCTCCACCTTTTACGATCGCGGCATGCGCCACCTTGCAGACGAGCGTAAGAAGCGACCCGATGACTATGGTGCGCGCGAAGGCGAACAGGAGGGAAAGCGACCCAAGCATAAGCGCAAGAAGGATACTTTGTCTGCTCCTGATGGAAACATCGGTACGTCGTTGTCTTCCACATCGTGCGCATTAATCGCCCCGGGTTTCATCACGCCTTGGCGGATTCTCCATTGCAAATTGCAAGCTAACTAGGTTCCCCACCAGAACGGTCATCCCCCTTGCGAGATTCCAAGAACAAGCACGGGCGCAATGATTCTGCAAGCTCATCATTGTCACCCGCTGCTGCCGGATCTCCGTCAGCGATGGAGGTAGACGACAAAACAAAGAAGGAGGAGGAAGAGGAAGAAGAAAGCTCTGAAGACGAGGGCGCCCCACCTCGACGAGAAGTGCCGCAGTCCCAGACGTTTGGTGAAGACCCGTCCACGTTTCCCGACCCGACCGTATACGAAATCAAACCTGTTCAACCTGGAATGACCGATGACGACCGAAGAGAAATCTACTCCGTCGCCGTCTTTCCCCGATCCGATCTTGCCGACCTTATTGCTGGTGACCCGCCGGACAAGGACTTTAGCAATGCGAAACCCAGCTCCCAAATCAACTTTTCCACATTCTCAACATACGTCGACCCTTTTTTCAGGCCATTTTCTGAAGAGGATTTGGCATTCTTGCGAGAGCGCGGAGATCGCGTCTCGCCATTCATCATGCCAAAGCGCGGAAAACGACACTACACGGAGGTCTGGTCCGAGGAGGATGGAGCCATGGCTATTGACTCTCCTCAACAGGGTCGCGACAAGCTCCCGCCGAACCAACCCCGAGGCACTATTGACAACATGGATGACGATGTTGGAGAGACGGATAAACTCTCCGTTGGACCTTGGCTCACTCGGCTGATGCAAACATTTCGACCGGAGGCCCGCGCGCAAACTGCAGAGGACAAGCCGGCGACAAATGGGGTAACAAACGGAGACATAAGCATGAATGGCGACGCCAACGGCGAAGACCACGCGGCTGGCGGAGACGACAAATCTAATCCAGGTCCACCAGCTGCTTGCATGCCCGAATCTTCAACAGAAGCTTGGAAAAAGGCATCGCACCCAAAACTCGAGTACTCCCAGGTTGATGAACGAATCAAGCAAGAGCTTCGGCACATTGGATTCCTCCCGCTAGAAGGATTTGAGGCAGAGTTTGATGGCCACTTTGATGACGAGGTGGCTGCAAGGTTACGTCTTCTGCAATCGCGCCTCAAGGAGCAAATGCTCATCAATGGAGCGCGAAAATCCCGCCTGACAGAGCTCGTTCGCGAGCGCATGGCCCACCAGGAGTACCAGACCATTCTGGAAGATCTTGACTCGCAAGTCCAGGCCGCATACCTCAAGCGCACACGAACCATGGGCAAGAGTAAAAAGAACAAGCGCCCGGGTGGTGCTGGTGGAGGCAGTCATTTTGTTGGTGGTGCTGCTGGCATGGCTCGACCCGGCATTGGCGATTTGACCAAAACCCTCATGGAACGACGTCGACGGTGGATTGATACCATCGGATCAGTGTTTGACGACGAGAGCTTGGGCAAGGTGCCTCGTATCACGGACCCAAACAGCTCCATCTTCAAGTCTGACGACATGGCACAGTTGGTCAAGAAGGAAAAGGAGCAGTGGGACGAAGAGGTTGAGGATGAATAAACAGGGCCAGGTATGCGAAGCTACAATGTTGGTTTGAAGGGGTGTTCTTGCATTGAGAAAATGGCGTTTGAGGTATCGGGGACTGGTGTTGCAGGGAGACTATATATGGCCCATGTAACTTATTAGACAGGGCTCACGAATAGCATGTGCTTTTACTATTTTTATCCTGCTGACTCAAATTGCACCGAATGTTGAATAGTAAACTATTACTGGTAGCAACAACGAGAAGTCAGACCAGCCCATAACTGGGGGCGTATGCACTGTCGTCCTATTTCATCAGTTAATTGGCGGAATGTGTGGTGGCGTGAGGCCTTAAAAATGATCACACAGGTTCAATTGCCGCAATGCGTCGCGAAGAGTGCATTTGATGCATCGAGAGATAAAGCAGCAACAGTAAAGGATAGCAAAGGCAAGAACGGCCGCAAGGCGTTGCACCTACGGCCGGCGGCGCAATGACCAATCACCGTTATCAAAAGTTGCATGTCCCTTATCGGGCCATGTCTCGAAGCGGCATCCGTCCACGCGGGGAGCACGGCATGCGCGAATCGGGACGTTCGAGCAGCCTCACCCCAAGCTTATTTTTAAATTCCCCTCGCTTGACCTTTCCTCCATCCTTCCCGCCCCCCTTCGTGTGGTCTTCCCGCTTCAACCAGAGGTGCGAGTCGATAGCGATACGAATTTCGCCATGTATCTAGTTCCCAAGGAGGTTCGTCCACTCATGCTCAAGCCCACGTGCACTGCTGGGTTTCGTCGCGACGCTAACAGGGGTCGTGAGCCCAGCTCGATAAGATTGTCATCTCGCAGCTGGGCCTTCTCGCCCAGAGGCGCCTGGCAAGAGGTGTCAAGTTAAACCATTCTGAAGCCACGGTAAATAAAACAATGGCACAAGAAGCTGCTGCATCTTGGTCCCAGTCCCTGTCTTTTTTTTTATTTATATCCCTGTCCTATAACTATCCCGCTGCATTGGGATGATCTGCAGCCAAGACTGCTACAAGGTGCGCTGACATCCCAACTCACATAGGCTCTCATTGCCAACAACCTTCATGAACTCATTCGTGATGGCAACCACAGTGTTGCGGATCTCATGGGCCTCGGCTCTACTATGCTAGGTCGGCGTCATGTGCTTCCCTCTGTTTGCAGCACACTCCATGAGATCCAGGTCGAGGGCACCTTTCCCACTGGCACCTATCTCGTAACAGTTCACAACCCCATCAGCACTGATGATGGCGACCTCAACAGGGCTCTCTATGGAAGCTTTCTTCCCGTTCCAGACCAAAATGTTTTCCCCATGGCCGCTTCCGAGGAGTACGAGCCGGCTCGGCAACCCGGCGCTGTCATCACTGTGAAATCCAAGGTCGCCCTCAACGAGAACCGCAAGAGAATCCGTCTCAAGGTGACGAGCAAGGGAGACCGACCGATCCAGGTCGGATCTCACTACCATTTTATCGAGACCAACCCGCAGCTAGAGTTTAACCGCATCCGCGCCTACGGCTACCGTCTTGACATTCCTGCGGGCACCTCTGTCCGCTTCGAGCCCGGCGACACAAAGACTGTGACCATGGTCGAGATTGCGGGCAATCGCGTGATCCGCGGTGGCAACAACCTCGCGGCGGGAGTCGTCGACCTCTCTCGGGCCCAAGAGATTGTGACGCAGCTACAGCAGGCCGGTTTTGCTCACTCTCCGGAACCGGCCGGCGACCTCAGCCACATTGACGCCTTCCAGATGGACCGGTCAGCCTATGCGACCATGTTCGGCCCCACCACCGGCGACCTCGTCCGTCTCGGAAGCACGGAGCTGTGGGTCAAGGTCGAGCGGGACATGACCGTCTACGGCGATGAGTGCAAGTTTGGCGGCGGCAAGACACTGCGCGAGGGCATGGGTCAGGCCACCGGCCGAACTGACGCTGAGACTCTCGACTTGGTCGTCAGCAACGCCCTCATTGTCGATTGGACCGGCATTTACAAGGCCGACATTGGCGTCAAGGAGGGCATGATTGTGGCCATTGGCAAGGCGGGCAACCCAGATGTCATGGAGGGCGTGACACCGGGCATGGTCGTCGGAAGCTGCACCGATGTCATTGCTGGAGAAGGCAAGATTGTCACGGCTGGCGCCATCGATACTCACATTCACTTTATCTGCCCGCAGCAGATCCCCGAGGCTCTTGCATCTGGCGTCACAACCATGCTAGGAGGTGGTACTGGTCCAAGGTTCGTTACTAGTATTCCTTACCTCATTACCCCAGCTTGCTTTCACCGCATCTCCGTTTTATCAACTCGCTAAATCAACTCTCCCAGTGCCGGAACAAATGCCACAACATGCACTCCTGGCGCACACTACATGCGCCAGATGCTTCAAGCATGCGACACCCTCCCCATCAACATTGGCATCACAGGCAAGGGCAATGACAGCTCCCCCATAGCTCTGAGAGAGCAAGTCATCGCCGGCGCCTGCGGTCTCAAGCTCCACGAGGACTGGGGCTGCACGCCCGCCGCCATTGACGCATGCCTGACTGTCTGCGACGAGCTCGACGTCCAGTGCCTCATCCACACGGACACGCTCAACGAGTCGGGCTTTGTCGAATCCACCATCTCCTCGTTCAAGAACCGCACCATCCACACCTACCACACCGAGGGCGCCGGCGGCGGCCACGCCCCGGACATCATCTCCGTCGTCGAGCAGTCCAACGTGCTCCCGTCGTCGACCAACCCCACGCGGCCCTTCACCCGCAACACGCTCGACGAGCACCTCGACATGCTCATGGTGTGCCACCACCTCTCCAAGGACATTCCCGAGGACGTGGCCTTTGCCGAGAGCCGCATCCGCGCCGAGACCATCGCCGCCGAGGACGTCCTGCACGACCTCGGCGCCATCAGCATGATGAGCTCCGACTCGCAGGCCATGGGCCGCTGCGGAGAGGTCGTCCTCCGCACCTGGAACACTGCGCACAAGAACAAGGTCCAGCGCGGCTTCCTGCCCGAGGACGAGAACACGGGAGCCGACAACGCCCGCGTGAAGCGCTACGTGAGCAAGTACACAATCAACCCGGCCGTCGCCCAAGGCTTCGGCCACCTCGTCGGAAGCATCGAGGTTGGAAAGATGGCCGATCTGGTCGTTTGGGATCCCGCCTGGTTTGGAACAAAGCCTTACCAGGTGGTCAAGGCCGGTCACATTGCCTGCGCTCAAATGGTAAGATACACGCACGCACATCATCCTTTTGAAACAGACATTCCGCTAACACCTCATCCCAAAAGGGCGATCCAAACGCCTCCATCCCCACTGTCCAGCCCGTCATCGCGCGCCCCATGTTTGCGCCCCTCTCGCCTTCGACCAGCATCCTCTTCGTCTCGGCCGCCTCCATTTCCTCGGGGGCCATCGCCTCGTACGGGCTGCGCAGCCGCGTCGAGGCCGTACGCAACTGCCGCAACATTGGGAAGAAGGACATGCGCCACAACGACCGCATGCCGCGCATGCGCGTCGATCCCGAGAGGTACACCGTCGAGGCCGACGGCGAGGTGTGCAAGGCCGATCCGGCCACGAGCCTGCCTCTCTCCCAGGCGTTTTACGTGTACTGATCAAGGGAAGATGATGACCGATCTAGATGAGAACTGCATGATGTCATGGAAAATGAACATCCCTTCAGGATGACGTTGAACAGAGCACTTTTGAACAACTAGCAGTGAGATGATACATATAGGACCAAAACTATTTGGCACCCTGACCAAAAAAGTATTCATGTTAATATGTAGTTTGTGCCAAAACAGGCGGGCAGCAGTACTCAGTAGGAAGGACGAGTTTGCCATTGTATGTCTGCTGCCGTGTAAGCTATCAACGTCACCACCTTACAGCAAGGGAATAGAAATTTTTACAAGTCAGTCACATATTCACCACGAAAAAATTGCAAACAAATTTTTGAACTGCAGAATCATTGCTCTCATTACGGCGTAGCCAGTTCGACTGTGAAAAATACAGCGACTGAGACGAATCAACGTACACATTGCAGCAGGGATATTCTCCTGCAACCCATCCCATCTCACTCAATCGCCGAGACTCCTAGCCCCTGGCCGCGCCCCTGATGACTTTTATTGGTGCAAACGGCCCCAAGTGAAATCCCTCCCAAGCGACACAGAAATACTAAACGAGAAAGCCCTCCCTAACACCAAAGCAAGATGAAATCGAAACGACCAAACCAAGTCCATATATCATTCCCCAAAGGTATCATGCTTCCAGGTGCCTCTGGCACGACAGGAGCTCAACGGAATGCTCCGACACGAGGGTATCGAAAGAAGAGAGAAAGAAGCAAAGGAAACGACTTAAGAGCTCTTAGCCTTCTTGCGTCCAGACTTCTTAGGCTCCTCCTGAGTCTCGGTGGCGGCCTTGGTTGAAGCACGGCGACGCTTCTTATCAGGGCTGGCAGGGGCAGGAGTCTTAACCTCTGCATCGGCAGCAGGAGTGCCTGCAGTCTTGCGCTTGCGGCTGCTGGCAGGCTTCTTGGGAGTCTTGGTGGCGACCTCATCCTCCTCACCACCGGGGGCAGCGGCAACCTGCTGGAGCTGCTCGGCGATGGCATCATGGTCATTGGTGGGGGCCTCGGCCTGGGACACGTCCTTGAGCTCGGGCATGGGGATCTGGTTGTCCTCAGCGTACTTGAGGGCCTCCTCGTCCGTCATGTTCTTGGCACCAAGGTTCTGGTTCTGCTTGTAGGAGTGCACACGGGCGTTGTACAGGCGGAGGTTGTACTGGTAGGCATTGTTCCAGCCCTGCTTCTCATGAGGACCCATGTGAGCCCATCGTCGCTGGCCTTCCTCCTGGACAGCACCCTTGGGAGCCTCAGAACCAAGGTCGTTGGCGATGATGGAGCGGGCATGCTGCATGTAGAGGAAGTAGGGAGTCAAGGGGCGCTTAGGGGCATTGGGGTCAATGGTACGCTTCTTGCGCTCCTTCTTCTCCTCGACGGGGGGAGCCATCTCAGGGACGGGCAGGATAAACTGAGCAGCTTGCTCGAAGTTGGCGAGGATGTCACCATGGCCCTCAGTAGTAGGCTCACCGAGGAGCAGGTTGGTCTGGCGAACATAGTCCGCAGTGAAGGAGCGGAGAAGCTCCAAGATGGTGGTCAAACGGCCAACAGCCTATAGCAATCAATTCATGTTAGCAACTATTTCAAGCATATTCGACCTGCACGCGTCGCGTGCATGAAGAGGCAGGCATGCGAAGTGGGCTGTGGGCAGGGAGTGGGGTAGAACGCAGTGGGGAGCAGTGAAAAACGGTGAGCTGCTGCCCAAGTCGCGGTGGCCATAGCTCCTTGGCGCCCTAAAGCCAAAAGGCCCAGTCGCGGGGCCCGTTGTAAACAACAAGGTACTGCGGCGCGTCTGGCCTTGGGAAGCCAAAAGCTGACCTTTGTGTGTAACAGAGAAGGGAAAAAGAAAAGAAAAGTGCACATTGTAATATGCACACGGACGCAATCGCCCAACTTCTTCTCTTTTCTCAGGGAATTATGAGGGGAAATCAAGGGATGCTTGAGTAGCTGGGCGTTGAGGGCTAGGCAAGGGCTTGTGATGGAAGGATAACGGTGTAAGTGAGCGTGCCCAGTGTTGCGTTGGGAGCCAGGCTGCCGAAGGCAAACTGAACGCTCCCAAGAATGAGTCTCACAATGTGCAGGCTCTGCTAGGCAGATGGAGCTGACTCTTATCGCTTGCATCATTTCTGATTCGCGATTTGCGCGGGGCGCATATGTGGGAGACTTGGGGCATAGGGGTGTGTCGTGCGTGCAAAGGCATGAACGTGAGGATGAAATAGTTTTTGACTTACCGAATCGCGCACGCGCAGGAAGCTGTCGTTGTCAACGACGCGCTGAGGAAGAGCCGCAGCCTGAGGAGCGACTGGGGCGGGAAAGGGAACAGGAAGCATAGGAGTAGGCACGGCAGCGAGAGGAGCAGCCGGGACAACGGGAGCAGGGACGGCCTTAGGCTCAGCCGACTTCTTGGGACGAGGCATTGTGACTGAAAGTGAGGGGCTTTGGGTGCGTGCAGATGTGGTTGCGGCCTGGGGATTTCAGGACGCGTAGCTTGGAATCACAGGATTTGGTTTTCCTGCGAGGCGGTTGGCGACGATGCGTTGTGTCTGTTGTGATGGGATAAAAGCGCAAGCGAGCTGGATTGCAATGCTATACTGAGTGCTTGGTATCCGCTGTGGTGATGGTGATGTTCCAGTGGTTTTGGGGGATGAGAGGGGCGAACTGAGGGGGGATGAGGGTTGAGGGAGTGCTGAAGTTCGGGGGAAATCAGTTCGGGGCTGGGGGTGGGTGGTGTGCTGAATATGTAGGCCCAGCCGGCGCGCGCAATCAGTCAGTGGGTGTGGGTGGGTGACCTGAAAGAGCCCAGAAAAAAAAAATCCTCCCAGAAAGTGGCTCAGTGAGTGGCCCCCGCTGCAGGAGGGTCCCCTCCAACCCTCCAAAAAAGCACCATCAGTATGTCAGGCGGGTGCTTCCCCTCCTCCCCCCTGCCCTTCTGGGAAGGAAAAAAAAAAATTCGCCCTGGTCGCTAAAACTGGTGAAAGCCTACCCGAGCTGGGACGGCGCAAAATCGGCGGCAGCAGTGAACAATTGGCTCACTGTCTTGGGGCCCCCCCCCCCCTCTAGCCTCTGTGATCCCCAGTGCACAACAGAGAATTTTTGCCAGCAGCGCCCGCTGTCGCAACGAAGCTTCCACAAGGGACAAGCGGGGACCCTCGCTTTTTTTTTCCCCTCGAGCGACAGCACACCATGGCCGTCCACAGCAGATGGACCCCAAAAATTGCCAACATGCCCTAGGACCGATTCTCGGCAGCACCCAGGGCCAGCGCCCCCCCGAGGCGCCCGGTCGCAGGGTCGATCCCCTCCTCCCACTCCCACATCACAGTAAGCCTCACTACCCAACCTCCCGGTCCATTGGGCTTTCCAGCGAGTCCGCTGGAATTCCACTGAACCTCAAGCTCGGGGCGGCTTCAGCAGCGCGCTCAGCACCTCAACTACTCGGCACACAGCAGCCATCCGCTGCACCCAGCGCTGAGCGAGGTTCGCCAACAGCCACTTTTGCAGTTGTTTCTCAATCTCGGCAGCGTGTACTCGCCAGCCCACCCAGATCAGGTTGCAACATCTCTCGTGTCAATGAAATCACCGAGACGCCGGGCACACAAAACGGGAAGAGGACACTTCGGCCTTCGCCTCACACCTCACACCTCACCTCACACCCACATGGTCTCAACTGGCCAGACCCGAGCATCTGCCAGCCCACTACAAACCCACAGGCCCCCGACAGTCGCTGACTGGTCACTGGCCAGCAGCCCACAGCCTCGGACACCCTAGGCTCTGCCGCCCCGTCTCCCGCAGCCTACTACTGCTGCAGGAGCAGCTGTGGCATGGTACGGCGACGGTCCAACTTGGTCACTCTGAGTGCCTTCGCCATGTCGCCATGTACACACTGAGTATTCGACTATTACAGATGCTCAGTCGATTCCGGTATTAACTTGTCCATCTCGTCGCCGCCGACCTATTTCCATGTGCATGCATTTCCATTTTATTTTGTATGTTGGCGCATGACGAGTTTGCGCTCTCATAACACCCGTAGCCCCAGGTCAGGACCTCGCCAACCGGCGCGTCGTCGTCCTGATGCTTCAGCGATACCTCTGGAGGACTCTTCTGGAGGCAATTTTAGCGCATTTGGCGATTGTGACTCCAGGGCGCTTAGGGAGATTGTGCAGCAGTCGACCAGATTCGATTGGGGCAGCGCTGCCCAGGCCCAGTCGTCCAGTGTCACACTGGCCCTGCCTGTGTCCAATGCACTGCCAGCTCTGGCCTGCTCGGGCGGGGTCATTCCAGCACCTTCGCCCTCGACCTGTACATTTCAGCACGATGCTGATCCAGGCAGACTGAGGGCACTCGCTGCTGCAAACCAGAGCCCGCAGCCCAGAGCACTCTCTCTCTCTCTCTCGCTGTCTTGCACTTTTGGACTTTTGGCTCCTAGCTCCCGTCCCCTCGTCCAGGCCACGTCCTCACTGGGTCGCCTGAGGTTCTTGAGGCCCCCAACCTTGAGTCCAGGCCGCTTTCCGGGCCAGGACCCGGCTGTCACACACAATGCCATCGGTCTTTAGGGCGGCGCCCGTCCCAACTCCGAGGGCATTGCCTGAAGGATGGCACCCTTTGTGTTTCTGCACTCTGATGGCCACTGCGTCATGCGCTCGCGAGTTCCCCTCACTTGTTCCCCTCCCAGGGCCCCAGGCCCAAGCCCACCTTCGCCATCGCTCTCATCTCCATCTGGTCGGCGTAGGACCTCAGCGCCCACACGCTACCCAGCCCCAAATTCCGCTGCGTTTCCCACCAGCCTGGAGCTTTCCGTGATAGCGATGGAGATAGCGATGGAGCGCTGATGTTGGACTGGCATTCATGGCCCCCACTAAACCGCGCAATCAATCCGCTCCCAGGCCTGGTAAACCCGCTGCAAACTCGCGCTGCGCTCCCTGTTCAGTACAGCCAACAGAAGAGACAACGCGTGCCTCAAGGCAGCTCTGGTTGTCGGCTGCAGCCACCTACCAGTCCTTGCCCGAGAAGACTACGTTTCCTTGGCCAATTTCCATTATTTGTCAGTGCCCACATAGTATTGTCACAAGAAGAATATGATATGCACGTTCCAATCCAATAATAACCAGGTAGGTAGAAGACTTCTGGAATATTCTCAGTCTTTGAGTATCTTCAAACTCCAAGGTCATCTGAAGCGGCCAGCATCAACTATCGAACAGCAGAACATGGCACTGACAAAAGCCTCTACGAATCAAAACAAACCAGTTGAACAATAGAAGCAATAGAAGCAAATAAGCCCCGATGCGTCGCCAATATGCATTCTTGAACTTTGGGCCCTTTTGTTGTAGAGCTGTGACCAAATTCTGCCAACCACTCGTTTAGCCAGAAAGCATCATGCCTAGCTCAACAGCTTCAGCTCGCGAAGCTTTAGCTACGGACGCTAACGAGCTTGATCAAACACGACGCGATAAATCCCACTCACGTTCAAGCTACTGCTCAATTGATTGAACTATCATAGCACATGTATCCGCGTATTTTTGTTGATCCATTGCTCGCGAATACACTACCAATTACCATTCTAACATCAAACGTGATCATCTCCAGAAAACCAGTAAATTGTCAGCGGCGATTGTTCACGGATACAAAAGACACCAAATCAATGCACATTATTTCAGGCATATCGTTCAGATACAACCAAGGTCCATGCTATCTGACAGTCTGTTACAAAATGCAGCCCAGCAGCCAGCAGCTAGCAGCCTTGGTGTCAATTTTCTGGATCATGTCCAACAAAACAGAATGATAATGTACCTCAAATCCGGTTATCTTTCTGCTCAATTCACGTTAAAATATGCGTTCCATATTCTGTGTGCTTTACCTGGTGCTTGGTCGTGCTTGGGCATACATCGCTATCGTTGCACCCCGCCCCAAATCTCGGCCAGGCTTACTGACAGGCCACGCCCGCTTCAAGTCTCACAACTTCCAGAGCTCCCAAGCCTGTTACTTGAGGGGCCAAAGTATCATCCTGAATACTCGTGATATGCCAATGCGCTCACATCCTAACGGTTCCACTCAGTTCAAGCCAAGCACCCTGATGGACCAGAGAGTATGAATCCAAGCCGGACATGAGGACAAGCCGAATTGGAGCCCTCACCCCTGTCCTGAGCGAGTATAAAACATGCCATCTCCTCGACCACTTGGTTTGGAGGGCATCACACTTGGAGATGTTCCGACAAGCTCACTATGCTTATCTCCATCCGAGCATGTGAATTCATCCTCTATCATGGCGTTACAACGAACGCGTAAAGAGATATCTCGCGAGTGAGGGGCAGATGGCGCGCGGTACGTAGTACCATAACACAAGCCACACGTGATGGCCGAGACGCTTTTCTCGACCCCCAGCGGGCCTCGCAAAAGCGCAGATATCTGCTCACCTGCGTCTTCTGCCGTGTTCCCTCATCTGACGAGGCGTTCGTCAGCGCCCTGGATTGACTGATCTAGCCACCAGCTCCGTTGGCTTCACCGACCGACCCCTCCGACGGCTCCGACAGCCAGCCTCGAGCAAGCCATTCAACGCGTGGTGGGGCTCGGGGTCTGCCCCTCACCAGCAAGCTTTGGTTCGAGAGCGCGCGGGCGATCGCCGTCGCACCCACATGTCGCAGACCCCTGCTCCCAGCTCCCTCCGTGCTCTCGTTGATGTTACGTACGAGGGAGTTGCAGGGTCGGAAGGAGGGGCACGGTACCTCTGCGCGCAAACCGTCATCGCCCAACTGCCGGGTACCATGGCACCAGACAAAACACGAGGGCCCACGCCGCCGAGGTAGCTTCCCTTAAGCTCCCCCTCCATGCTTGACGCTCTTAGCACCAAGGTTACTTGGGCCCCAAGCCCGCAAGCGCGTATAATTTCATGCTTACTGGGGACTGGGCGAATGACAGGCGGGCGGCCAGAAACCGGGTTGGTGCCTCGCGCGCGCATGAAATCAAGCTGGTCAGAAACTGGTATGGATATGAAGCCAGGAGGGAGCCCGCGTCGCCCAGAGTGGCCCCTGGCGTCCAATGATCACTGCCCGACAGCTGTAGCTGATTCCTGTTTTCGTTGGTCCAAGGTCCAAGGTCCCGTCCCATCTTGATTGTGTTGCAACATGCTTGAGTGCCACAGCTTGCACCCAGTTGGAGACTGCGTCACTTGCCCCTCAGCTCCGTCAGACAACCCCTCCTCAAACTACCTCCCTTGACCTCCTCCTCCTCCTCCTCCTCCTCCTCCGCTTCCAGTTCTCCTTTTTCTTCATATTTCCTTATCCTCCTCACACCCTCTCCTCCCCTCGCTAGTTCGACTGGGATTTTCCGCGACTGCGCATTCTCTATCTCAACCTTTGTCTGCTCTGGGACGTTTCCCAGCTCTTGAAGAAAGGAACACGCAAAAATGTCCTCCTTCAGGTCTCCAGGCCTCCTGGTGGGGCTCATCATTCTTGTCTGTCTGGCCTCGCCCGCCTTTGCTTTTGGTGCTGGAAACATTGCCTCCATCTCCAAGGTCGAGGGCCAGAACTGTAAGTCGACCACGAAACCCAGGCGACTGTCCATTCTAACCCATTCCCTCCAGGGCGACACGGTGATATCGAAGATGCTCTCCTCACCCTCACTATGGCTCGCGCTCTCAACGGCAAGAAGTTCAACAAGCTCACTGTCTCTCGCGTCTACTTCGGTAACTGGCTCCGAGATTACTCCCAGGCTGTCGATGTTGGTACCACGAAATCCGTCTCCGCCGAGTGTATCAGACTCCTTCTCTGCGTTCTTGGCTTCATGACCTTTGGTTACGGATCAGGCGAGTTTGAGGTTACCGCCGATCGACTTGGCTGCTACCGCCCCGAGGAACACATTGACAACCCCAAAAACTACGCCGATAACATCGATGCTCGCCAGTATGACCGTCGCCTCCGTGGTCCTGTCAATGAAGAGAGAGAGCTCTCAATTGACCCTGAATCGGGCATGAAGAATTACATCGCAAACGAGCGCGCCGGCATCATGACTTCTGCCAAGTTAGTTAGGGAGCTTTTTTCCGAGGCCATCGAACTTGGTCGCCGCTACGGTGAAAGCAAGAGGAAGGCCGACAAGTACGAGGCTCTCCGCCTTATGGGAACCGGCCTTCACTGTCTTGAAGGTGAGTCTCTCAACCACTTCTATATCCCGCTTCTTCTCCAAATACGTGTCCCTTGCAACATTCAAGCTAATACCTGGCAGATTTCTTTGCCCACAGCAACTACTGCGAACTTGCCCTGATCGAAATGGGCGAGCGCGATGTTTTCCCTCACGTTGGACGCAACACTCAAATGGAACTCGAGGGTGCCCGTCGTTCGGTTTACCCGATTGTCACGGGAACATTCGGCGGTGTTGATTTCCTGCACTCCGTCACTGGCGAAGGTTGGTTTACTATTTGAAGGTTGTGAGTGCCAATGCTAATGGCGCTGCAGTGGGTGACAAGCTCACACAAAACGAGATCGACGAGCTTGAGGGTACCCTCCAGGAGGGAGCTCAATCTGACACGAGTATGCTCCGAGATCTCCTCGACAAGATCCCCGATGGTATCTTTGGCAACAAGCACCAAAGCGACAAAATCGATGAGCTTCAACAGAATGCGAACAATGCTCAGATGGAACAGGTTTCCATTTCCCCCCGTGAGCCTGAGGAGTTCACCCTCTATGTCCAGAACGCTTTCCAGCAAGTGATGCCCGCCATTCAGTTCCACGACGATATCATGAAGTCCATTTCTACTGCTGTCGAGAAGATTCCTGTGCTCCCCAAGGTCATTGAGCAGCTGGAGGAGCAACTCTCCGTTTTCATCTTCTCCGTCATTGCTCCTTTCATAGTCCCCCTTATCAACCAGATCAAGAACGAGTTGAAGACCGGCTCTGATGAGATCATTGAGAGCAGTGAGAGGGAGCAGCACATTGTCTTCCATGATGATGACTCCACTGACCCTACTCACTCCATGCTGTCCAAGGACCACTTCTCCAACGTATGTACACACACTTGATACCAATACCCATCTTGCCCATTTCTTTTTCAGGACTTTTGTGCTAACTATAGCCTAGATTCTCAACGAAATCGCTGGCCGATGTGCCGCCAGCATGGTGCACTGGGTTGTTCCCCAGCTCATGAATGCCATGGATGACGAGAGCGTTGATGTAGACCACCTACTTGACACCATTATTCATGGAATTATGCATCACCCTGCCCAGCGTGACCTTGGTAGCAGAGAGGCTCGTGAGGGACGTCGCCGCAGCTACGAAGCTGTGAAGGAGTGGTGGAACGAGAAGGGCGAGGAGGGCCAGGAGGCCTACCGCCGACAGCTGTCTCGCGATGGGGTTCAGAATGGCGAAAACCACAAGGAGGGCGTCTACGACACCGGTCACGGACACGGCTGTGTGGGCAAGCTCAAGATGCGAAAGCTGTATGGCGGCCCCGAAACTGCCGAGGACAAACTTGCTGGTGCTGCTGCAAGCGCCATTCTTGAGGGCGCTAGCGGCGCCTTCTCAGGTCTGCTTGAGCAAAACACTGGTATCAAGCTGAACCAGTCCTCGTCCTCCCGGCGTGAGGAGTCCGGCGGCCTTGGTGGCTTCCTCGGCGCTGCATCATCTTTCCTCGGTGGTTCCTTCGGGGACGACACCCACAGGGAATCAAGCTCTCGTCGTGAGGATGACGGTTCATACACACGAACCGAGAGAGAGTATGGCCGTGACGGTAACACCTACGGCCAGGCCGAATACAAGGAGACCCACCGTCCTGACGGCAGCCACCAGTCAGAGTACCGCCGCTACGAGCAACACGAAACCAGTGGTCGAACTCAAGGTTACGGATATGAGGAACGAACAGAATCTCACACCAGTTATAGCGGCTACCAGCAGCACACTGAGCGCCGCGAATACCAGGGCTCTTCTGGATACCGCCGAGAGGATGATGATGATGACCGCCGCCGCCGCAATGACAGCGACGATGAGAACAAGCACCGCCGTCACAAGAAGGGTAGCGATGATGAGGACAGCGATAACGATCGCCGACATCACCGACGCAAGGATAGCAATGATAGCGACAAGGGTCGTCGCCGCCGCGACAGCAATGAAGGTCAAGGCGGTTACGGAGGTGGCTACGGAGGTGGTGGTCACGAACGTCGCGAGGAAGGCGGCTATGGAGGCGGCGGCTACGGGGGTGGATATGAGCGTCGCGAGGAGCAGAGCTATGGAGGCGGTGGTGGTTACGGTGGTGGAGGCGGTTACGGCGGTGGTGGTGGTGGTTACGAACGCCGTGAGGAAGGTGGATACGGAGGCGGCTATGGAAACCAGTCTCAACAGGGCGGATATGGCGGGGGCTACGGTGGTGGGGGTTACGAGCGTCGTGATGAGCGTCGTGATGAGGGCGGATATGGAGGCGGCGCTGCCGACGAGTACGCGCGCCAGAGCGAGCATGAACGCCGAGATGAGTACGGCGGCGGATATGGAGGTGGTGAGCGCCGTTGGTAAAAGATGCCCAAGCCAAAAGGCTGGATATGTACGTGACGTCAGGTATTTCCAAGAAGAACAAGTTTACGTTGGACTTCTGGACCGATCGCTTTTTCCTTGACAGTGCAATGGACCAGCCTCCGTCTTTGTGAATAGGTTGTGTACAGAAAGGTTTCTGTTTTAGCTATTGGTGTGATTATGTAACTCGATGAGACTGTCGCCAGACCTGCCCTGAGCCCTGAGCGCGTAGCAACTAGATGTCCTATGCTGCAAAGCCTGCACAAGGCTACGCAAAAGCATACGGACCAGGTCACTCACCGCATTCAATGGCGAGTCGTTTTATCCTTGTCCTCAGCTGAACAAGGTTTGATGGAACATGTGAAGTGGGCTCTGGCAGAGGCTGTGTTGACAGGGGTGGGTGTTTCCCGGCGTTTGAAGCAGTTGATCAGAGTCGCAGAACAAAGGTCTGGCACCACAACTCCCCCCAGGTCGATACACTGAATACCTTGTTAAATTCAGTATAAAATAGGGATGGACTCCGAGTATTCGCGTATTTTGAAATGACATAAAATCATATACATTCATTTTTTTTAATTCATTTCCTCCAGCCAACCGTAACACACATGTGCGATTGACCCTGAATACATTGATGTGTTGTTGCACTTCTGTGTCGTCATTGGTGTTGCAGCCGTATTTTAATGCGGTTTGCCATGTTTTAGGGTTGATTAGCACGGGGAAATCTCATCTGACCGCTTACACACAGCTTGACCCATCCGGCAGCGATCCCGTACGGATTGGAGACGCGTAAAAACAAAGTCTAGTCCTGGTCATCCTTACAAGGCGCGGACCACGGAGCCCGATTTTTTTTCTGGTGGTACTGTACTTGTTACCCTATATGACGTAGGATTGACGATGATTTCAAGGGATGCGAATGAATCAATCGGAGGACCCTTGACCCCCCGTTGCACAGATGAACATGCACCACTGGCATGAGTGTGTATCATGTGTATCAATGGGGCAGTGATGAGCCAACGAGAATCATATTAGCATGACGATCCCCAGCGGCCCGTAGCATCGAATGAGGACGATTACGCGACGCTTTGCAAATCGATGAGGATTTTTCCGTAATGTGCTAGCAGCCCAGTGGCTGCCTGGGCCCTCCAGGGGAAAAAACATAGTGTGTACGATGCTTCCTATCGGACCATACTGGAGCGCGCTTGACCACCACCCCGGCACATTGCCTTTTTTTCTTTTTCCTGGCTTGTGAAGGGCCCTAACAAGTTCGGCCCTGCAGAGGCGAGCTGAGATGTCACTCATCCATGTACGGATACACACGGGCGGGAAGAGGCGCGGTCGGCAGGTGCTAGCTGGCTGGCGTGGCGGTGTGGGGCGGGAGGGAAGCGAGAGATAGACAGCGGAATGTGGCGTGTCAGCTGTTTGCTGCCTGAGGAACAAAGTACCCACTCTACCGCTCTCCCACCCAGAAAGTGTGACAGAAGGCTTTTTCCAAGCGTGGAAGAGAAAACGAGAAAAAAAACCTTGATGAACGCGTATTCCGCCCCTCCGCTTCCCGCGCCAATGCTTGCCTGTCGTGTGGCGCCGCACCGGTTCGCCCCATTCTAAATTGGCCATTTTGCGAGACCAACTCGGTCCTGGCTCCCTGTGTGTCTCCAGCAGGCCGCCGGCGGCCCAAGTCTTGCGGCGCGAGACCTGTTTTTCCATTGCCCGTCGGCCGTCCTCTGGGTGTTCTAGCGAACATGGGTTTGGGCGGAGGAGGTGGGGGCCGAAGGGGGGCACAACAGGCACAGCCACCACAGAGCGCTAGATGAAGCCTTTTTTTCTTCTCTGCGAGCAAAGGGAGGGAGGTCTCGGGGAGCCGGCACCTATCAGCAAGGCGCCTGGCGTACAGTATGCACGCGGTGCCTCGCTCAATTATGAAACGCATCATTCTGCTGGTGCCTGCCGTTTGTGACGTGCGATTCATGCTTCTTGTCGAGGCTATGCGACAGTCACCACGCCATTGTTGGAGGGGCCCTCCCCAAAGGGTCTTTGTCTTGACGGACGGCCCTGGGCTGTAGGCCATAATCCCGAATATCCGGCTCCGAGGAAAGCAAAGCCTCGAGAGTTTAGGCCCAGGATGCCCCGAATTTTTTCCTTGAAGAACCACAGGAAGTTCCCCATGGCAATGCCAGTTTGAAAATATAGAAAATGGGCCAACCTCAACCATCCCACTATTATTAAAATGTCGATCCAGCGCGGAAGACATAGCGACCAGGTTCGGCGTCATACAGCAGCAAATGTAAATCCCGTGTAGCACGACATCCTCGGGGGAATGAAGCATCCGCTCGCTGATTGGAAGCGTAGAGTGCTTAACACGTTGACAAGCGAGGCGAGTGCAACCACACTGTCATATCCCATGATTTGGACCCCGTTCCTTTTCGTCGCAACATTTTACGACAGCGATGACCGCGAATTTTGTATCACTGCGCTCGAACGAGCCCTGGAGTTGCCGAAGCCGCGGGTATTTCATCTCAATATATTAATTGCCCTGCACTTTACCGAGATGGCTTCCAACCTGTCCGCATTGGGCACCTATTTCTCTGTCAACATACAACCAGAAGCATCTCGTCTTCTCCACACCCCAAAAAGTACCCCGCCCCGTGCCGTTCCAGAGCCATGTGGTGGTGAATCTAGCATGTTTTGCACGGGCCGGCAGCGCACGCGACTGGGTCACCCGCACACTCAGTCTTCGCAACGCGGGACGGCCCCTGGCGAAGCTGGTGAGGCCCTAATCCGCGGGTCGCCTCCAGGCAATACGTAGCCGCCGCGCCGTGACCGCGAGACAAAATTATCATCGGCAGGCCTCCACCGGGCTACATCATGTCACTAACAGAATACGTGCATTTGGATCAAAGCAGATAAGCAACCTGCCACCTCCAACGTCTGAGAATCGGGGAAGGATGACCAAGGTTTGGACGGGCCCCTGCGACTCTCCTATTTCAGTCCGCTCTGGCCCCAGAAGAGAAATAAATTGGGCCTTCGACAGGGCCGGGGTCCCTGCTCATGTACGGTTGCCTCCCTCTAACTGGCGGTCTCCCTGTGTGCGTGGTATTCGGCCCACGGGCCATGAGGGTCAGTCTACTGGCCCCTGGACGAAGCTGGGCACGTTGTGGAAGACAAGCTTTTTGGGCGCAGAAGCTTGGCGGAAGTGCAGATCCGATTCGGCTGGCGTGCCGTTCGATTCCCTTTTCGACCCTCAACGTCGCAAAGGTTACTGGTAAGGCTAATCCAGTAGGAAGCGCGCTGATACGATGTTGCAATGGCTAGACGTGCCGGTTATTCCTGACACCTTGTCTCGGGCCCTCTCACCGGCTCATTCGGTGTCAATTTTCGAATTCAAATGGCCATTTCGCTCCGATATTGTGCGTGTTTCTTTTTCATCTAGTGGCCGGACCTGCCGAGTCATTCCGCCCGATGGGGCTCTTCTATGTGCGTTTAGAAGCATATGCCGTCTTGTTTTTTTGTGTGTACATGTGCGCATTCCGCTTTTGTGTGATAGTTGTTGTGCATGTCTTGAATCTACTGGAGTGTGTCTTGGTGTCATTGCTCAGGTGCCGAGAAGTGGCTAGCGCTGTGATTGTCAGGGCCAAAATCCCCGATGAATATCACACATGCTTCCCGAGTCAGACCGATCGCGACAACGGAAACAAGAGCACAGGTATCGAATCACAACTCAAGTCAACAACTGAAACATGAATCGAGCGACGGGCTGACTGATCATTTGTTTGTGTGGTGTAAGAGTGCGTATCATGAGAGATAGGGTAGGGAAATTTCTGAGTTGCTGGCCACTCTGGTGACCGTGCTCAATGTGTTTCCTGACATGCACAAGCACTGATTGTCCAGGGTGACAACGAACCTTTGACACAGAAAACCCACTAGCGTGGAGGCAGTCTCCGGATACACCTGCCTCCTGGACTCTTTGTGCTGGAGCGGTTGGCCCAGGTGTGCTTGTTTGTTTGCAGGACGGCAATGGTGTGCCCGTTCCCGAGACACATATTCTCACAGTTGAAATGGCATGGTGTGAATTACAGTGCACTGTATGTGTAACTTCGGTACGTTCGGATGGTGAGAGAGGATGTACTGGCAGCCACCAACCGTCACCTTCCGTCTCAATCCTCTCCGCTCACTCTTCACACAAACAATGCGCTAACACGGCCGGGAACGAGCAAGCAACCCGAAACCGAAAGACAAAAATGCAGCCGGGGAACCAATTGATAGCAAGGCGACCGGGCAGGTCTCACCGCGTTAGTTGCTGGATATTGTGTAGAAAGTGAAACCCGAGCATGCCTCAATGGGTCATGATTGGGTCATCTATCCGAAGGCACACACTCTCTCTTGCAGGCAGTGTTGTTGCGTATGGCCCATGTCGATTAGGCCTGGGCACGCACCCGAGCAAATGTGTTGTGCTCCCTGCATCCAGTGCACCCGAGAAACACAAAATGCCAGTCCCTAGTGTGGTGCTCGCCCTGCCGAGACCCTGCCGTCAACATGTTTTATTCCCCGAGGCTGTCTTGGTTATTAGCTTGATCTTGGCCGTAATTTCTTTTTCTGTCTGCACAGATTGATCAACCAAGACCAATTTGACACCCATAAAAGCTACTGGCTCTCAGCCCGCCGCAGGAAACCTTAGGGATGAGATATGGGTTGAGTTTGAATGAAGGTCATCAATCCACATTGGTATACAAGGGGCAGCCAGCAGCAGCAGCCGTCCTGGGGGCCTCGCCAGCAAAAGGACCCCACTGACTATTATTTTAGGCAAGGTTAGGCCTCTCTTCCCACAACGGAACTTCATCTCGCACTTAAACGCCACACGGTCGCACGCCCCCCGTCGTTCCCGCCGTCCCGTCAATTTGTACGCCATGCATGATTCCAGGCCAGGTGCAAGCCAGAACCTCTCTCTTTTTTTCGGTGGGATTGCGGCTTGTTGCTGGCAAACCGGCAGTAGTTTGTCTAATCGCCCAGTTCCCTGGCTATTTCCATTCCCACAGCCTGCAATTCTCCACACTTCCCCCCCTTCCCGCGCCTGCACCAACATAACAGGAGTCCACGACCTACGACTGTACGGGGGACTTGCCAGCGCGTAGGTACCTACTTGCCGACGGCCTTCCAACCAACGCCCGGACCATCTCTGACTCCCGCCTCTCCCAGCTCCCCTCCTCGCTCTTTCTCCAGCGCCCAACGCACTTCCTACCGCTTGCCCTTTCCATCCTCATCTCCCCGTGCTTGCCTTGGTTCGCTTCATCCCGGACACCATCTCATCTGAGATCCTTTTCCTTGCTTTCGCTATCCTGGTCGCTGCCTCATTCACGCGCGCTCCCGAGTGCGCGCTCTATGATGCCCACCGTGACATGATTGAGAATGTGCTAGGAGAATGTGTAAGTCTTTGTTCCCCCAGCTTCTGCTCTTGTCTCCATCGCTGTGCTTCCTCCGCACCTGGCGTCGCGGCCAAGATGCAATCTTCATGTCACAGTCTTGGCACCCCAGAAACTGACTTGCTCCAGCGCTCACCGAAATCCGAAATGTCGTGTAAGTTCCTGCATTCAATCTTAAATATTCTGCTTGTTCTCTCGGTCCCTGTTCTCGGTGTCCGCCTCTTTTTCCTTCTCTCGCTGTAACCGGCGCCTCCGTCAACCGCTGCTGTCGCCCACCCCGCCATGCTCACGCGTTCTGCATCAAACTCCCCGACGACCCGGTTCTCGCTTGACCCCGAACTCGATCTTGGACTAACGATGTTTTAAGCCTACTCTTCAGCAACCCGGTATGGAGCGGTGCCAGTACGGTCCCGTCAACCATCATTCGCAATATCACTGCGTTGTCGGTGCGTCGCCACCTGCCTTCGGCCTTGTTCGCCGACACACTGACTGACCCTTCTGCCAACAGAGCCAGCTAGCATACGAGGAACGCTTGACCACAAACCTCACCACCTTGACCACCACAAACGCCGACACCCTCGATGGTGTTATCCAAGGCCTCCTCTACGTTCCCGACCTCGACAACAGTGCAGCCTGCGACAAGCAACAATACGATTTTATCCCCCAAAATGTCACCCGTCGATCTAACCTCCCCCCGACGAACTACAACCTCGTCGCCCTCGCCCCTTGGTTCAGCATCGATTGCACTCTCGCCTATATGGCTTCTGCGCGGACCGACCCTATCCGCGCCTTCATTTTTTACAAACCCAACAACTCGTCCAACAAACCGCAGGATTCCGATTCGCCCGTTTGGAACCTCGAGGATGGTGGCGCATGGGTCAAGGCCAACAAATACCCTATCTTTGCCATTTCTGGTAAGGAAGGGTATAACATGATGGAACAGCTTAGTCTTTATTCGGGCAGCATCGATGACATCCCTCATGGCGACCAAATCAACTCCCTGTATGGCCCAAACCCAAAAGACTATGTTCGAGTTTGGGCCGAGCTTACACTCGAGAACGATTCCGATATTCCCTCCCTCTGGGTCTTTTTTCTCATTGTCATTGGCGCACTCCTCTTGATTATTGCAGGTGTCTCCTGTACCATGCATCTGATACAACGCCGCCGTCGAATATCCTTGAAGCGCCGAGTTGAATCGGGAGAGGTCGACTTGGAAGCTATGGGAATTAAACGACTGACCGTCCCTGCTTCTCATATAAGACATTTCCCCCTCTTCACTTACAATGCCGACCCGGAATCCATGGCTGCTCCCCCAACCCCCCGGTCAGGTCGAGGCACCCGAGGTGCTCGACGTCAAGATCAATACAGCATCCGATCAGCTCCAAGTGTTCGAAGCAAGCGAGGCAATGTTGGCCATGGTGGTGACACTGCCGCTACTAACAATCAGCCATCCTGCCACATTTGTCTAGCCAACTTCGACCATCGCAGAACAATTATCAAAGAGCTATCGTGTGGGCACATTTTTCACCCCGAATGCATCGACGAGTTTCTCTCTCAAAACAGCTCCTTATGTCCCATGTGCAAGCACAGCATGCTTCCTCGAGGATACAGCCCGAATATCACCAACGGGATGGTTCGCCGTGAGAGAGCATTGAGAAGGTTACGTGAGAGGGTTGACATAGATGACCTCTCACAGGAAGAAGACCACGATAGCAAGCTGAAGGGTTGGGGCAAACGGATCTTTCGTTCTGCAGGGACCCCTGGTGTATCGCGCTTCGTTGCTCTGAAGCCAATGACTCCCAAGCAAGAGACAGCAAGCGACCCGAGACCGATGGTTGACGAAGAGCAAGGCGCTGTAACAACTATAGCCTCAGCCTCTGGCACAAATGCAGAGGATCCAGCAGCTACCACGGCCACACCCGCACCCGCAAGGACGAAACAGCCACGGCGAACACGGCCTCAGGCGCTGAACTTGCTCCCGACACAACCGGAAAACTCAGAGACAGACGTAGCTACAGAAACAAGAGCACCTGTTGGGCGATCAAGCCCTTCTTCGTTTGCTCGTGAACGCATGCGGGAGATTGCTGCTAGAAATGCACCATTTGACGACCCTGATCAACATCGGGCGCTATGTGAGTTGATTTGCCGAAATACTTGATTATTGGATTGGTTTCTAACAGGCAAACAGGGCGCCGTGGATTTGCTAAGGTGTTCCCGGGATACTTCTAAATTTAGCTGATTTTGGTTTTATGGCGATAGATGGCATTTGAACTTCCCATGGGCAGTGGTGAAGCATGGCAACGGCGTTTTTGGTTCAATAGATGGAGGGTTTCCCTTCGTTTTTTCGGACAAGGAGTTGGGCAAAAGGCAATCTTTACGACTACATTTACGACAATTTTGGGTTATGAGCTAGGGCGTATTTGCATTTTGGCGCCCACTTGAATTCGACCCACGGATGTTGGGCACGGCATTACATTGAGGCATAGGTGGCAACTGGTCTTGCCCCTTTGCCAGAGAGCTATGAATATCGCATATATGCGTAAATACATGCAGAGAGGTACCGGCATCTGGACCGAAGATAGCCTCCCGGTCTATTAAGTACATGGGACCTTTCGTATACAGCATCTGAGAGTTCTTGTCGTGCTTTGATTTTTTTTTGGAGTAGCCAGGCGCATGACTGGATGAGTCTTGTGGATAGAGGCAACACAGCCAGCGCAAGCAAACTTGACAAACAGAACTTAGATGGGATTTGGCTATGGACGAGTGGTTGAGAACAATCACCGCATTGCCCAAAAAATAGTATTGCCAACAGTTTAAAAAATATTAATAAATCCAGACAACGCCAAACCCCAGCGCGCAATTCAGGCCATGCTTTGTTTTGATCTATGCTATTTGTGTTTCTGTTATTTCCAGTGTCTGTCATCGTCAATTTCCTCAAGTGCCCCCAACGCCAAACAAAACAATAATCATATATGTACGACATGCATGCATTTCGCTTTCCCAATTCCGTACAGTAGGTAGTAGGTTTCCAATCTTCATTTCAGTTAGACATGGCCCCCGGCATATATGCACAAAACAATAACAGCTTGGCCTTGGTTCCCTCCATCTTCCCACCCATGCACTCAACTCCCACAGCATTTAATTATTCTGGGCATCAATCATACGCTCGCCTTCACGAAGCCCCCCCTTGACGAGGGCATCGCGAACACGGTCATTCTCGGCTGCCCGGATTCGGCGGCGAGCGTCTTCGAGGCGTTCCACGCCGCGGTCAATGGTTTCGATGTGAACGCTCAAGGGGATGGCCCGGCGGTTGGTGTTTTGCAGCAGGGCAGGCTCGGCAACGCGATCACGCAGGTCACCCAGGCCAGCCTGGATGGCCTCGAGCTCCAGAATCAGGGCGTTGACCTGCGCAACGGCGGTGGAACGCTGAACATCGACCTGGCGAAGAAGAGCAAGCTGCTGCGACAGGCTGTTGAGCTGGGCCGAGTTGGCGCCAACCAGGGTCCAGATGTTCCAGAGAACCGAATCGCGGCGCTGGGCTGTATCGGCTGAAGAGCGAGAGGATATATCGTAGATGAGCGCCAAGTGGTCCTCAGCCTTTGTAAGGAGGCGGAGGACGGCCTGGGCCTCAAGTATAAGGGACGCAATACGATCCGATACCAGGGCCGTGTGCTCAATATACTTGTCCAGCAAGATGCGCTCGTTAAACATGTGGTCGACTGTGGGTTGGAAGGGATGGAAAAGCCACGAAGTCCAACCGGCGACGGCCAAAGGTGGTTCGCCGTCAGGGGAGTCAGAGGAGTCAGGGGCCAGAGTGTCTATGTACCGAGAAGTCCAGCGGTTGATACTTATGACTGCATCAACAGCAGACCCAACGTGTGTGTTGAACTTTTGCAAATCAGAGGCAGTTCGGCGAGCTGTGTCAACGTAGCCGTCAAATTCGAGGAGTAGCTCATCACGAACTTGTAGGTCGCTGTGGCGCACTAGACTTCGAAGGTCCCGGATAGCCGTCTCGGATCTCTTCATCTCAAATGGAAGAGAAACACCGTCGGCGCTCTTTTCCAAAACCTGTTCGAACTGTCCTTGCACAGTCATGAGATCGTCAAACTCGAGCATCGGTGACCGAAGGCCGTCGGGGTCGGTTACGATGGTCTCTGAGGACGGGCAAAACGGTATGTTAAATAGTGAAAGTCCTGGAATTCGACATATGGGGGAGAGGGAAGCCGATATAGAACGGGTCGCCATGTTTTGTGCCATGATGATGGCTCCGAAAGAGAGATATATTGCTAGAAGAAAAGCAAGTGGCTTTTGGGCATAGCGAAAAGCCAGGGCAATGACGCCAAGTCCCCAAGCGGCAGTGCCGTAGAGTGCACCGGGAACGGACTGGGAAAAGCCTTCTTGTGGTTCTCTAGGTGTTGTGCGACGGGGATCCCGACGATAGTCATAGTCGTCTCGATCATCAAATCGCCTCCGCCCGCCTCTTTGTCTGGACGGACTTCCCAGAGATACGTTCCCCCTTCTCCTGAAAACGTTTGGATCATCATTTCCGGAGTAACCGATCCCCAAGCCTCTTATTGTCCTTCCACTCCCAGTGCTGTCTCGGCTTTGGACATCAACGCGGGGCATCATGAACTCGGGATCAGGTGTTCGATATGTGTTGCCCAAGCTGCTGGTATTGGCGCCCGACATGCTAGGGCGGAAAGGTTCGCGCAGGATAACCTGCTCGTCGTCCTGGTGGTTGGTAAAGTCGCGGATGCTGTCCTGGGAGCCAAAGCTCATGTTGAAGCTCATGTCCTGGGAGAAGGGCTGGGTTGGCAGGCCTGTGGAATCGGACGAGGGCGGTATGGGGGACTCCACGAGCGAGGGCAGGATGCTGGTGTCAAAGGAGTCGTTTTCGCCTTCTACCATGCGCCACGAGTCTTCAGCGCGAGGCTGGCGATTCCTGGGCGACGATGACGACATGGTGTTGAAAGTGTGGATGCGACGCTGGGAGGAGAGCTGAGGGGCGGAGACAGCGTCTGGATGCGTCGCATCAGGTCGAGGTGGCGAGGAAAGCAATGCGACGGGACGAGAGTCCGCATCGATTGGGTTTTCAGAGGGCTGACGGGTGCCTGGGGGCGTTGCGACGATTTAAATAGGTTCCCGGATAAGGCGACGGCAACGGCGCACAGGACGGATGGTGGAGATGGCGGGCCAGGGTAGCTTAGTGCCTATTCACGGTGTTGCGCGCGGGGGTGAGTCACAGGAAATGGGCGTTTCAAACTGCAGCTGCAGCGGGGGCGCATCGCTAGGCAGCCTAGAGAGAGCAATAAGGAGGTGCGCGCCTGGGGGTGCATCCGGGGGCGCGTCGCTGCGTTGTCAACGTTGTCTTGTGTTGTTGACTTAGGATGTGGATGATGTAGGCGGCGAGTTGGACATCCATGGTGGGGGTGGGTTGCGCGCGGGTGTGGGCGGCGGGCCTCGCGAGGGGGACCCTGAGCGACCCTGAGCGACCCTGCCCTTGGCGCGCGCATGATAACATTGGACGTGCCCGTTGGTGTAAAGTGGTGGGTCCGCGCGCTCTCGCAACGTCGAGATTGGTTGTAAATCCCTGGACTAGCTGCGAAAATAACAATCGGATTGTCGCTGTAAGCTTGTGTATATCCGCAGCCAGGGCGCGTGAACACCAAGCACGCTCACCCACCAACACCACTCGGGTTGCTGCCCGTCTGCTTACCACGTGGGCGAATGCAAGCAGGCCGAAGCTATTCTATAGGCTTCCAACCTGCCGAATACCTAACCCAGTGGCTGACGGTGGGTGCAATCTAGTTGCATTGCCACTGCACTGCGTCTATTGGCGCGCACTATCATTGCTTTTTCACGCTGCGCTCTCGTCACAAATCTAGCCATGGCACAAGGGTACACCCTTGACTCACATCCGCGTGAATCATTTCTTGATATATAAGTATATATATATATTGATATATATGCTTGGCATGGCTTAAAATCCACCAACGAGTCCTAATCAAGTCGTCCTGCTCTTTGAAAAGGCCCGGGCCACCATCATCAACCAGCCACAAAACAACACTCATCACCGAGACCCCTGCATTCTTCCGTCATCATGCGTTAGACTTGCTGCTCGTGGAATTCAATTCGTAGATGCTCGTTGAAACCCTCGAGCCTCACTCCTTCAGTCATCCCTCCGGCGCTTGTGCCCGCTTGCTCTGGCATGAATGGTGCAAGCTGAAACAAGTCATCGTCTTCGACTACCGATGGCATTGTCTGATCCATCGTTGGCTCCCAGTCATGGCATTCACTCAGCTGCATGCTCCAGGAACTGTCCGCCACCTCCACAGCACGGATGATGTCTCCAGATACTTTTCTTGCATTCGGCCAGAAATCACCCACCCTTCCCAGCACGTTGGCTAGAAGCATGATCTTCTCCCTCAAAACAGCCGATCTGCACTTTCCATAAATGTATGAATCAAGCATGGGAAGAACTGCTCGCTCCATGCCCAATGTGCATGAGGGAGACGACTTCTCTGGGGGGATGCAGGCCTTGAAAAGTCCCACTAGCTCAAGGGATTTGTGAAGTGCCATTGACCCGTGCACCCATGGACGCGCCTTGGAGCCTACGTTTGGGGGGAGTGGCGACGAGCGATGGAGGATGGGTCCCTGTCTTAGAAGATCGTTAATCCCGAACCTCACGCCTACGCCGTTGAGATGGAGGTTGATTCGGATCCGCAGACTACGCGTGCAAGTTAGTTTGCCGTTGGAAATATTGCTGTAGTTGCACCAACTCACCCATGCGCAATCCCTATCTATGCGTCACATTGTCAGCATCAGTCTCGCCGTCATGGGTAGCAGTCGGACTCACCGCCGTGTACAAAATTAGGTCGACTGCTCCGTCTGGGTCAACCAGTTCTTTTTTCCATTGCGGAAGTTGCAGCAACCACGAGGCAACTTGATGATCTGCCCTGTCAATGGCGTCCTGGTTTACCCCAAAGCCTGTGTTGAGAACCGGCACAACATACGCACCACTGATCCGAACCAAACCTATGAGATATGCCCAAGAAGAGTATTCTCGCGAGGCGCCTTTTTCTTCGTATTCTCTGAGCGACACTGGTGTCGGGATTTTCTGCCTGGGAGTTAACAAACGTCAACATGATGAAAGCTGGGGCAAACCAACCCCGGTTTGGTACTCCCATTCCTCACAAGGGAGGTCGGTAGTCACACCGGTGGTGTAGAGTAAAAAGTGGCCTCGGTTCTCCCGAACTGTCCGTACGGACCCATGAAAGTAAACGGCCCAATATGTTCTTCGATACGATTCGGCTAGGATGGGATTGGGTTCCGCATCGGCGAAATTCTTGTCCTGGAGTCCCAGCTCCAGAGCGATTTGAAGTGCCTTGTCAAAGAATAGCCCGCAGTGGTCAAGATAATTCTCCCCACAGGCCGCGACGCTGAGAGACAGCAATGCTTGCACATCCCAAACCGTTTTCCCAAGTGACCCCGATGCCAAGGCGTAGGCCGTTTGGCGAAGCGGAGCGGTATCTACCGTTGTGGTGTAAATTGAGCCAACATATAGAATCATCATGAGGACGCAGTTCATCTCCTCGGGGCGGGCTTGAATGAGGAAATGCATGGTTTCTTTAGGTGGTAGCCAAGGGTGGCAATCGTGGAAGCAGGCGTAATAGAGATCAATCAAGTATTCCAGGGGTTGGGCAGGTCGAAGCTTGGAGCTGGCCGTCCACCCTCCGGGAAAAGGGTGGTTTAGCTTGATGGGGATCTGGAAGCTCGTAAAGCTTGGAGGCGAAGCGCTGTGGACTAGTTCGTTGGCCGGAGCATCGCTCTTCAGGCTTCGCCTCCTGGGATCCCGTATGCCACGGCGTGACTTGGTATAGCAGCATGTCTTCTCATCTAGCCGGCAGCGAGTGCAGGATGGTATATATCCGTCGCATTTGACGTGCTTGGACCGACAGGAGAGGCATGCTAGGGAAGCACGAACCGTGGCACGAGAATGGATTGGCCCAGCACGTTGCAACCTTGGCACAGCCCCGGGAAGCAATTGAAAGTGGTTTTGCACAGGTTCTTCCATGGTGATATCGAGGAAGCCTATGAGAGAGGGGAGGGGAAAAGAGAAAAAGACACCGAGAACATTGGACAGCTGTCTGGTGCGGGTCTGAGGGCAGGATACAATGGCAGCGGGACTGAGGCGGCTAGCTTTTCCTGCCCGGAGAAGCTTGTCATCACCTATTTTTTCATTGGGGTGGTAGATCAAGTTTATATATGGAATGGAAACCACCCGCCCGGCGTTTGCATAAAAGGCCGGTAGTCCAACGCCCCCGAGAGCGGGAAAGGACGTGTTCAGCTGGGCGAAAGAGAGGCGGGAGAGACGAATTGAATTGGAAAAAAGGGCTGTGTGTGGGCTTTGGAGGCTTGCTTTTTCCAGGCTGGCACAATGCAGCAAATCTTGGCGCCTGGTGAGCTCGTGGAGTGGCTTGAATTTGGGTTTTGTCGGGGAGACATGGCATCCTCAATTTGTCCAAACTCGCAACCAAGTCTTCTAGACCTTGGCCAGAACAAACTCAAAAATCAACGGCCTCGTGTTTGCTGGAGTTTGAGAGACTAGATGGTGCAGACTCACGGTGAGGCCCCCTTCGCAGACCTGATGGTCAAGAGCGGGGTGCGCGGTTCATCTTGTGGCAACAACATGGTGTGTGCGGCTCTGACAAATCTGTATGTAAGCTTTGTTGGTTGCGAGTGTAAAAAGAAGCATGCGACAACGAATCCCTACTTGTCAAGTTTCTCATTGCTAACCAGGTTTCGTGTGTGAGCTGGACCAAGACGGTGTGCCGGGGCCGGGGGCGGCGACTCGGCGCGGGCCTTATTCTGGATAGTGTCCCGATGCCCATTCCTCCTGCAATCAGGATGCATGCATGTCTCGGTGTCGTTATTTTTCTCTCCCTCCCGGGCTTTTTGGAAGTGTCCGATAACTAGGCTGTAGGGATTTGCCTCTGCTGATGGGTTTGTGGCAGAGCTGAGAGAAGACATACATGGTGATCGTCGATGCGGGAATCTCTGTGTAGCATGGTAAACGAATAATAATGTTGAGGTGTATGTTGTGGCGTGGACCTGAAGCAGCAATTCGGAACAAAGTCATGACGGTTGGTTCAAGGCCTGACTCATAGATGTCGTGGCTGCTGCATGGCATCGCGGGACAGGCATGATGACGACATATGTACTCATTATTTCCATGGCGGCTAGGGTTAAGCAGTTGGAGGAGCCACTGATGTTGTCAAGGTTGAGTGTCGTGTGTTTGGGCTGGTGTTGTACAGGCTTATACGGATACGTAGTGTTCAGCGAACATGGTTGGTGGCTTTCAACGTCATAGCTTGTTTTATCACAAATGAGGAAAGAAGCGGTGCGTTCTGAGCTAGTGACACAAACTCAAAGATAAGAAGATTGGCAATGATGAATTTTCTTTGGACCAAAGAAAAAGGCATCACATCGTATTGTATATGCCGATGTATTTAGATGATGGCTTTTATCCCATGTAGATAGGACCCGCCGCCCGGTGACCAGGGGGCTCGCCGCGTCGATCCAACCTCGATTAAACCTCGGCTGATGGAGACCCGAGGCGCGATAAGGGATGAGTAAACACTTATCGGCATGTGGCTCCGCTTCAACCCCGGATTCCCGTCCGTCTCTCCTTGCTTTGCGACACACGAACCCTTCAAACCCGACTTGCTTCCCACCCGTACCCACGCCCTGACCCTACACAACGACTGCGCGCCTGCCCCGATGATACCTCCCAGATGACGGATTCGAGTTTTGTCCAAGCGCAGCGGCGCGTCGCCGCCCGTCGACTGGCCCGCGAAACCGAGGCTGCAACCCGCATCGAAGCAGCTCGGCAATCTTCCCGAGCACGCGCCAACCTTGAACGCCTACCGTTTCCTTTGAATCGACTCGGCACTGCATGGGATACAGTATCCGCGAGGGAAGGCACGCGACCTGCATTCCGCGTAGGACAGGTCGATGCCGAGCTCCTCGATGGGGAATTGCTGAGCATCCTCAAGGACCAGGCCAGCGAGGCCCTCAAGTACTTTGGGGGAGGCCATCTCCACGATGACTGGTCGGCCGAGATCATGCTCGCCTTGAGGGCCGTCCTGTTCAAGCTCACCGTCTGGGACCACGATGCGACATACGGCGCGGCTCTCCAAAACCTCAAATACACAGACGCCAGGAAGGATGGCCTCGTCCTGAGTGCGCCGTCCCGGGTGCAAAAGTCCCTGTATGGCTTGGTCACAGTCTTTGGGAACTACGCGTGGACAAGATGGGAGGACTGGCTCGTGGAGCGCGAAGATGGATACGATGAGCCGAGCCCTAGATTGAAGCGGCTTTCACGGCTGACATCCGCATTGTCAAACGCCTATTCGGGTGCCGCATTCGTCTCGTTCTTGGTGTTCCTCTACCACGGCAGATACCGAACACTACTGGACAGGGTGCTAAGGATGAGGCTCGCACCCCCTACCAGCCAAGTGAGCCGCGAAGTCTCATTTGAGTATCTCAACCGCCAGCTCGTGTGGCACGCGTTCACAGAATTTCTTCTCTTCGTCTTGCCATTAATTGGTATTCAGCGATGGAGAAGATGGATAACCCGAACCTGGCGCAAGGCCAAGGATATTGTCAGAACTGGGCCGCAGGACGGCGACAAGTCGGGCGGCGAATACGGTTTTCTCCCCGAGAGATCGTGTGCTATTTGCTACCAGGACCAGAACGACAATGCGACGACAGAGACAGAGATTATGGCTGCGGCTGCATCCAGCGGCGTCATCGGCTCTGCGCAGACCGACATTACAAACCCTTACGAGGCCATTCCATGCGGATGCATTTACTGCTTTGTGTGTTTGGCAACGCGACTGGAGCGTGAGGAGGGAGAGGGGTGGACGTGCTTGCGCTGCGGCGAGCACGTCAAAGAGTGCAAGCCGTGGAACGGAGACGTGTTGGAACCCTCGGCCAAGTCTTCGTCGGCGAAAACGGTAGCGTTTTCCGACGAGACGGCTGGTGGGGTTTTGGTTGACGAGAAGGACGAAGCGTCATTGGTAGAAGCTCTTAGTTCAGGTTCGGAGTCATGATGGCGGCAAAACTGGGAAGATAACTAGAAAAAAAAAAGATGGCGGGGAGCTAGGCTGGCGGAGACCAGCTGGGTACAATTACTTACACACATGGACACATTAATGATTACTTTGTATACTACTAAATCGAAAACAATTCCAGCCAGTCATCTGAAGAGCGTGATCAGCGGTTATCAAGCAGGGGGGGAGAGAGGGACAGCATTTATCCTGAGCAATAGAAGTCATGAGTGCCGCTGAACGTGTATCACCTGCCCCGTCATCTCATGCTCCCCCCCACTGAAGCCCACTCAATCAACTGCCAACCTCACAAGGAGTGGTGGCCCAGCATTGTTAGCCTTTTCCAGGGGACCTAGCCCAGCTCATGTCATCTCCCCTTTGGCTCAGCCGCGATTAGCAGCACGACTTTTTTTGATGAAACCCGTCAACGTCAGTGCGCGCCAGCGCCGCCCGGGGGGGGGGGGGGGGGGGGGGGGGAGGCTCCAACGACCGACCGGCCATAACCACCCCCTAGTCCCGCGATAACGGGAAACGACGTCAACCTCGTGAGCTCGCATCCGCCGAACAAGGACGCGCCGCGAGAGAAAAAAAAAGGCTGGGCGATTGGGATTGAAAGGCGGCACCGCGTCGTTTTTTTTTGTGAAGCCTTTCGTTTTGCTTTGTTTTTTTGTGAAGCCTTGTTCTGCTATGCTTTGTTGATCTGCCCACCGTCGTCGTCCCGACCGAATGTAGTCGGCCCCCCCCTGGTGCGCCCACCGCACGCACGCCGCCTTCTCTTCCCTCCCTTCGTCTGAACCCGCCACCTCGAGAGAGAAACGTCACGGATGCCGACCATCTTCCAGTTCACGCAGGGCACCGAGTCGCGCGTGCGGCCAAACGACTCGACGCCGCTGCTCGGGCGGTACCGCGCCGTCCCACCGCGCCCGGAGGTGCGTGTCGGCGGCCGGCGCGGCCAGCTCGGTCTGCACTCGTCGCCGCCCGCCTTGCTGGGCGACGGCCGCGGCAGCGTTCATGTGGGCTATGGCGCCGCCCTCGCCGCCGCCCTCGTGCACGACACCCACAGCACGACGAGCAGCGACGAGCCCGACGAGCACTCGTCCGCCCTGCAGCGCGCCTGGCAGCGCTGGGTCCTCGACATCTGGGTCGTCCCCAGGCAGTCGGCTGTCAAGAGGGTCGTCGACAAGTGGTGGAGCCGCTATGGCTTCCTGGTGCTCATGCCCGCCTTGTTGGTATGTAGGGATAGATAACATGTCATGACAACTTCTCTGTGCCCGCAGAGTTGTCAAAAAAAGAAAGAAAGAAAAAAAGAGTTGGCTAACCAATCGAATTGCCATAGGCCATCCTGTGGTGCTCAATACCGTTCCCCCAGTACCCCTTCCCGGCAGACGACGACGACGACGACTACTATGATGACCCTGAATCCCCCGAGCGAGGCAAAGCTCCCGGCCACGGAGCTGCTCGCGTGCAAGTCAACTTCTGGTTCTTCCTCTTCGTCTACTACGGCCTCTACAACGTCACGGCCCTGATCTGGATCACAAAGGTCTTCAACCTGTACAGCCTCAATTGGTGGCCGCAGTCCCTCGGCTTCCCCCTCACCGTCTCCCTCATCGCTATCCTCTCCATCGCCCTCCCCATCCCCGTCTACTTCAACCCGGCGACCCGCTTCCTCACCGTTCACAACACGGCCTGGATCACTTGGTCCTTTGTCATCATGGCCATGCCCGTCGCCATCGCCTTCATGATCCTCACCCTCAACGAGCGCCACGTCGGCCTGCGCCACTCGCTGTCCGAGACACAGCGCATCTTCACCACCTCGTGGTGGACCGGCGAGCCCGAGATGACCCTCCCGAGCAGGGACCGCCGCCGCCACAACGTCTCGGTCGATCTGTTTGACCCGGACCTGCTTCAAGTCGCCCCCAGCCCGCGACCCCGGGGGGTTGCCATGCGTCGCCGCTGGCTCCCCGCCAGCTTCGTGCGCTTTCTGTGGTTCTGCATCGCCCTTTTCGTTGGCCTGATGGCCTACGTCATTGGAGAAGCCTACGCCGAGATTTACCTGCGAACCCTGCCTCACGACAGCTTCGAGACCGTCTTGTACGTCTACGGTTGGGTCGTAACGGTTCACCTCCTGGATGCCTTGACTGGCTGGGTGCTGGGCATCCGAGAAGGCGAGCGTGTAGGAAGCTACCCCCTGAGCTGGGTCTTTAAATTGTGAGTTGGAATATTCAAAATTGAGAAAGAAACCAAAAAAAAAGGATTGATGGTGATGATGAGACTAACATGAAAAAAAAAAAAAATAGATACTTCATGTTGACGTACCAGACTTATGTCCGTGCTCTGTACGCTCGTCTGCGCTCACCAAGCCAGTTCGTCATCCTCCAGATCCTCTCATCGACGGGTTTGGTGGTAATAACCCCCATTATGATGTCGCCCCTGTGGCACAAGATAGTCACTGTTTTGGGCCTTAACACGCAGAGCTATGCATCCTATCAAAAGATGCAGACTCGCAACGTCTTCATCCGCTTCCTGGCCGAGAACGCCTCAATGGTCACGTTTCTGGGGAGCATCCTGGTGCTGCATTTTGGTTCCAACCAAGACGTCTACCCTTACTTTGCATTCGACGACAAGCGGGAGCCTTACGATTTCAACCTGACCTTTTACGCCTCTTTCGTGACCTGGGGCTGCGAGCTGGTCGCAAGCCTCGTCGTCCGCGGCTTGATCCGCCTCATTTACGGTGTTGATATCGGCCTGGAGGGCAAACTAGACTTGGCAATCTGGCCCGAGTTGATGCCCACATGTGTTGCTGTCATGTTGCATGTGTTACAGAACATGTTATTCTCCATAATCAGGTTGCAATTTCGATGACGACAAAATTCGACACGTCGAGCGAGACGGCGACTTTTCACCATCAGTCCCACCACTAGGGAGACCAACTTCTCTCGGACAGGAAGACAAACAAATCAAAAGACACGAATTCAAGACAAGATACAATCAATAATAGAAATCACAATAACTAATTTCAATGAGTGGAGCGAATCCATCTCAGGTTTGCCGGGACGGGCCGCGCAAGGTTGCCGGCTAGAGAAAGGGGAGGGGTTTTTCGGTCACGATACTTGATTTATGTACGAAGAGAGTTTGTGTGGTCTGTTGTTCTTGATTGCAGCATTGGTTTGGCACAGCGATTCGCAGACATGACGCATGAATTACATAGTCGCTGTCTCCTTCGAGGCAGGGTGATACCCCCTATTTAGACGCAGGAGAGCCCCTCGGTTCTATTTTTGTCCCCTTCATGCATTAGATACCTCTTTGGTTTAGTCATTTGAATAGAGAGTTGAATCATTCGACTATTTGGCGCATAACCTCCATTGCCGCTGCGACGTGATAGGTGACGTCTATGCGGACGAAAAAAAAAGGCGACCAGGGCGTCGATATAAGATAGAGTTGTGCCGCTTTTGCAGAGGACGGCACATGCTCATCCCGGCGCTATCTTGGCGGCGTATCCAGCAGAGCGGATGACTGGCCAAGAAGCGTCGGGCTGCAAGCACAAGGCTGGGTCTCGCCAAGGGTCTTGCCTATGCGATACGCCGCAGCTGAAGACTAGTTGTCGCTGATGTTTCCCTTTCAGTTCTGCGGCATGGTGAAATGTGTGATCCCCGCGACAAGGTATACAGCCAGATCCCGTCTTATTCGCCACCTTTAAAGAGCGTATTGTGGTATGTGGAACTGGTATCCAGGAAGATGCAGAAGTAGTGCTCATCACGGTTGTGAGTGGTTGTCGTTAGTAATTGCACGATTTTTCTCGTCCGGGATGACGCGGGGGGACCGCATTGCCGGGGGCACGTATGGTATCATTGCCGTCGAAAAGACGGTTCGAAGGGAAGCTCCCAACCGAACGGCCCGGGCAGGGCGCCACCAGTCAGTCTGGCACGAGTCGAGCAAGGCTAATGCAAGCCTCAGCGCGCAGAAGCTCGACTACAGAAGGCATGTAGGACAAACAGCGGTGAAAAGTCAAGGGAGAAGGCAACCGATGGTGGGAGGATCAGGACAGCATCGCAGGACCAGCTGGGGACCGGTGAGAGGATCCTGGAGGGGAGGATACGCACGACATTGGACGGAGAGCAAGTGAGGAGAGGAGGGGAAGTGTGATCGCGCGCACGTGTGTTTGAGAATGTATCGGAATATACAGAAACGCCAACTATCAGACGAGATGCTAGAGGACATGCAGGGCGCAGAGCAGGACGAGGGACCTGGTGGCCGGGACTGGGGCACGAAACGAAGAGGTTGCACTGCAGTTGGGGTTGTGAGAGGTGATAGATGATTCCATGCAGCGACGCCTGCGGAGCCAGAAGGATCTGAGTCGCGCAGCCAGCAAGCTGAGTCGAGGAGGGGGCAGTCTCTCTCGCAGGTGGGTAGATGGGCGGGAAGCTAGAGGAGAACGATGCGGTGCAGCTGCCATGCCATGCGTGTAAATGCGAAGGTATCTGGGCCGTACCTCATCGGCGGGATCCATATCTGGTCTCAGATATTGATGGTTAGGTGGAGTCACCAAGGCTAGAGTCGGACCAGGCATGTGCCGATATGCCAGTGATGCTCCATTGCAGCCTGACGAGGCGCCGACGGACGAGTGCCGGCGAGGGCGCCGTGGGAGGGAGTCGGCGTCCTGGTTGGAGAGGCGGCGTGCCCACAGCGGGAGACGGACCCGCAGGCTTCTGCTTTGGTGCTTTGGTGGATGCAGGGGCATCTTCTGGGTTGCGCAGTGCTGCTGGTGCTGCATCGACACACACATGGACACACCAGTCCGCGCAAACGTAGTGGCGGCCATACCATGTGGACCGCCATGGATCATGTCAGTGTCAGAAACGCGATGCAGCACGGTTCTGAGGACGGTGGCTGGTCAAGCATGGTTTAAAAAAAGAAGAGGCACCAACGAGCTTGCAGTCCGATCCGGCCTCGTATTGGAATGTGCCATCGGCCCTGTGCTGTCCTGTGCTGTACCGTGCCATCTCAATGGATGGAGGGCATCTGCCGGGATCGCCATGATGTGAGCATGGGATGGCTCTGCCTGCAAGACGAGCCCCACGCTGGATGCAAATGCACACTGTTTCCCTGAACAATAAGTAGTTGGGCATTATTGTATTACACATCCAACGCAACGGGACGACGTGCCACAGAGGTTGCACGGGGGGGCAAGTCAGTAAAGAAAGGACGAAACCCACCAAGTTGACGAGTTTGATAGCGTGCATGAGGCGATGGCTGGCTGGGGCTGCATGGCTTTACGACGCAACGCATACGGATGGAGTGGTGAGCAGACGGCAAGGCCCAAACGGAGTGACCGGACGGCGTGGACGGAGCAAGTGGATGGCGAGTGGATATTGATGAAGTGACGGAGTCGTTTGATTGATGGGTGGGCAAGGTGATATGAAGGCGAGCTGGAGTCAGAGTGTGAGCAATCCGGTGTGGATGCGTACGCGCTCCTAGCGAGGCGTGCTGCAATCGACGAGTTCGTCGTTGCGCGCGGGCGCCGAGCAGCAGAGTCCATGCCTTGGGCCTGAAGCACGGTGGGGGTCCCTCGGGTCCGAACAGAGCCTTGTCGGGCCATGGAGCGCCGGCCGCGAGAGCGAAGCAGAATCGAACGAACGGGACCAAGCAGCCAGGCAAATGAGGAGGGGAGGGAGGATACCTGCGCAAGGGAGCGAGCCATGGAGGGGGGGCAGGCCGTGGAGGGGGAGGGGGAGGGGGAGGGGCACCACCACGAGGACGAATGAGCGAGGGCGTAGCAGCAACTTGGCGCAGCAGCGTGAAATCTAGAAGGCTGCTTGTTCTCTCTCCTCTCTGATAAATTCACACGCAACAAGCGCCAACGAGACAAGACGGCTCAATCACACAAGACGGCACACACATACACACGCGCACGCACGCACTCACACACACGCACACACACACACATCCAGGGACTGAACCTGAACCGTCCTAAGAAATCCACTCATGCCTAAACGGGGGTCCATCGAGCTCCATGCACTTTGAACAAGAGAATACAAGGACGGGACTTGCCATTTTTGGGACCACCACTACAACAGGGCTGGGGGAGCAAATCCCAACATGACGAGCACACAGCTCCAAGGTAAAACTCGACTCGTTTTTGTTGATTTTCTCCTCCACATTGTTGCACCAAACATGCTCCCCCCCCTCATACTCCCCCGTTGCTGGCATCGTTTATGCCTCACTCGTACATGCCATAGCCCGGGCAGTCGTCAGCCACTGTCGTAAATTGTATGTACGACATCGTCATTTCGGCCCAGAAATCGTAATGGAGGATGGAGGCTGTCACCCCCCAAGCCATCGGCCGGCCATGGTGGGGAAGCTTGCTGCGAGGTGGATGCCGGGCATGGCACTATAGGTACCCAGCAGGTATCTAAGCCCATTCACAGGCAGCTTATTAGCTGATATCGAGACCTCTCCTCCAGCACCTCATATCATGGCTTGTGCGCGCTTGGTTCACTCTCAACCGCTGCGCATCCTTGTCACGGGCTTACTTCTACTCGCGGGCTTGCTCTGGTCGCATTGACCTTGCTGTCTTGTCTGCACGCTTAGGTTGTTGCAGCCCACAAAAGTTGCTGTTGCTTTACCCGACGGAAGCCACATTTGCTCTGTCACAAGAAGCTGTTTCGTGACTTTGTGCCAGGCTCAGCCCACTCGCGGAACGTTGGCTGCGGGTAGCCTGAGCCACGACAATTTTTCCGACCCCGTATCAGTGCGAATGAGTCGGGGCTCGGGGTAAAAGGGTAAAGGAAGCAGCGTTGAATACAGGGATCATCATGGCATGTTCATAAGCAAATAGCTTGGCTTTGCTGGGGGCCCTCTTTTCTTCTTTTATTCTGCTGTGCGCCCAAAGTACCTTGAGTAGGTTTAGCTGCTGGGGATTGGTAAAACGAGGTCCCTGAGATCGGACTGAGAAAAAAATATCACCGTCAGACCCCATCCTAGTTCCCATTCCTTGCCAAACCTGCTCGCACTTTCGGCCGGAGGGTCCCGCGGATCTTCCAGGGGCACTCCAGGCACGCTCGGGGATTGGGTCTGGTGAGATGCCATCTCCATGCCGCCGCAGTGCGGCCACCAGGGGAGTGGTAATCGGAAACGTGCTTGGTGCCAGCGCTGGGCGGAACCAGTGGCTAGCAATAGGCAACAAAATTTTGACGGGCCCCAGACGAACCCACAGGGCTTGGCAACCGGAGGGCGCAATTAGGAATGATGGAACCCGAGAAGGGGAATAAAAAATTTTAAAATAGAAGAAGGAGAAGGGAAAAGACAAAGGCCAACCAACAATCAACGGGGCCCATTTGGTGGCGGTTGAGTCGTGGCCGGGCGCTGGACTGGGCCTGGTTGGGCTGGCTGGGAGCTGGGACTGGGGCTTGGACGGGCCCCGTTTAACACTGATACGTCCCACGGTAATGTCTGTAACTTGTGGTGCTTGCCCCATTTATTCCTGTGCACTCTCCGATTCATCCCAATCCATGCCGGACCAAGATACGCCTACAGTGGTCGCACAGCAGCTTTCAAGGGTCGCTAGCAGTGGAGTTTCTCCGAAGTTACTTCTGATGGAGATGTGCTCGCGGGTCTGACACCCACACACCCGACCCGCCGGACCGCGGGCCTTTGTGCCTCTCCCAAGCAACAGCACCACAATCAGCAGCCCTTTCGGTTTCGCAGCGCCCATCCCTCCAGGCTAGGAAATCCGTGGTCGCGGCAACACGTAACGGATACCCACGAAAGGTCAGCCATTGTTTCGCCCTTTGGAACCTTACTCGATCCTGAGGGTGCAGATGGGCCATTGCTTTTTGCCGTGGGTCGATCCCCTCGGTGCCTGGGGATGACGAAGACAATGATCCAATGGGAGAATTCCTGACATTACTAGTTACTGGCTCTGGGCGCAGGTTTCACCCCCCCGTCCGGGTTTATTGCAGACAGTATTGCTACTGTTTGTGACTGTTGCATTTCGGTGCCATGATATGGTGCTATAATTATCCGGGAGTACCCAACGACAAGGATGGGATAAGCCGGCTATGCTCTCAACTCGAAAAGGGAATAGGAGTTAGAAAAAACAAATAAAACAAATCAAAAAGTTCATCCGCCACCAGGGGAAAAAAAGGCCAAGCAATATGCTGGCAGCTGCAGCCCGTGCTTTCGATTGGAGGGGGGCTCTGATGACATGGGGGACAGGTATGATGCTTCCTTATCCATTTCGTACAACTGTTGCTGCATCACAACCACTACCATCCACCACAGTCAACACCACCACGTCTGCTCTCGCCGCCGGCAAAGTTGGACCTGTCTCTCCTCATCGTAAGGTTAGCGACGCGCTATCTCAGCTCATCCTCCCTGACCGACCTACCATCTTGGTAGAGGACGTGCGTTTCAGAACCCACCAAATCCATCTCTTATCTTGGCTGAGCACGCCAGCCGTTTAATCTGACAGGTTTGGCATCGGTCAACCAGCAGACTAGCCGATGCCTGTTTGGTCGGCTCGGAAGAACTTCACCTTGTCTTTCCTGCTTAAGCCACTGGCTCTATATTCTAGCTTATTCTCGCTAGTCGAGCTCGCGTACGAATTACTACGTCCACCTCAACGTCAGCCAGCATGCTGATATTTTCTTTTCCCTCGTGCATTATAGTTGCGGTGCTTATCCTCGCAGACGCTGGCGTCGACGCCGATGAGCTCGGCATGCTCCAGTCGACGCACAATGCGCTCTGTGACGTCCAGGTAACCCTGCCTCCCCAGTATTTCTCATCAATGGAAAGGCCCATCCATTTAGGCACTGCTAGGCTTTGCTCCGCTGGCCCTGGACGGTGTGTGCTGGGGCATTGGCCACCCATTGCCCACTGCACAGAAGTGCCCACTGCGCTCCGACCAGCCGCAGCCCAGTGTCCAATCCATCCCGATCTTTGGTCGCTGCCGAGGACCCCCCGGCCAGCCCAGCGATCAAGAAAATAATTGCTCGGAGCCAATATCAGGCAAGGCCAGGAAAAAAAGGAAACAACTGCCAAAAAATTTTCTACGCTCCCCTCCGATGGCCCCTCCTCCCCTCCCCCCCCCTCCAATCGCTCCTTCTTATCCCCCACCACACCCACACACCCAAGCAGTTCGGCTCTTGCACCCCTCCACCCCCTCCTTCCACCACCCAATTTCCTCGCCCGCCTTGCCTGGCCTTGCTCTAACTGCCTGCCTCGCCTGGCCTAAGTTGACCGAACGTCGTACCTTCCCTGCCCTTGCCTTCCCTGCCGGCTCCTCTTGTCAGAGATTTTGTTGTGTCGCGGTTGTGCTGGGAGTACCTGCCCACTACCTTGCACCCATTTGCTCCCGCCGCCACGCACGAAGCTTGTATACGTACCCTGTGCCTCGTCTTGCTTCCGCACTCTCGTACAGCTCTCGTACTCGTGCTTGCTGCCACTACCACTCCCGCTTGCCTCCTGTGACTACGACTACGGCCACAGCTACAGCCACGGCCCTCTCCATTGCTCAACGATACTTGTGCCTCCGTTGTGTTGTGTCCACATTACACGGTCACCATCCGCCGAAAACCAAACCACACTCCCTCCTCCTCCTTGTACCTGGCCTCCGCTCGCCCTCGCCCTTACCCTTCCCCTACCTACTTGCCTTTCCTCCTCGCTTTCCTCACCCTCACCCCTTCCTTCCTTTTTTCTTCCTACCCCCTTCTTCCGTCCTTCCCTTTTTCTTCTCGCCTCTCCCCTCCCCTCCTCCCCTTCTCTTTCTTCCACAATGTCCGCTCAAGACTCTACCCCCAACACCTCCAACACCAACACCAGCCAAGATGCCTCGGGACGACAGCCCTCCGCCATGTCCTCCTCCGCCTCCAAACTCGCCAGTGCAAAGATAACGCTGCGCAAGTCTTTGCGCAGCTTCCCCGATTTCCCCATTCCGGGCATCAACTTTGTCGATATCATGCCCCTCTTCGCCGACCCGGCCGCCCATGCTACTCTCGTCGACGCTCTCGAGCTGCAAATCACCGAGGCCTTTCCCGTCAAGCCCGATGTTATCGTTGGCCTTGACGCGCGCGGATTTCTCTTCGGTCCCGGTCTCGCCCTCCGCATGGGCGTTTCCTTTGCTGCCGTTCGCAAGAAGGGCAAGCTCCCTGGCCCTTGCGCCACTGCCGAGTACGTCAAGGAGTACGGCAAGGATTTCTTCCAAATGCAAGAGGATGCTGTGAAGGAAGGTCAGAAGGTCTTGATTGTTGATGACATTATTGCCACGGGTAAGTTTTGGGCGCATTTTCCCTCTCGATTGCATTGGGGCTGCAAAACTCGACCGAACTTTTGCTGACTATCTTTTTTTTTAGGTGGCTCTGCTAAAGCCGCTGCCGACCTCGTCCAACAGCTTAAGGGCGATGTCATTGGCTACATGTTCATTCTCGAGATTCCTGGCCTCAACGGACGCGAAAAGCTCGGTGCCGTTCCTTCGCATATTCTCCTGGAAGACGCATAGCCGACTAATTGACGCACCTCTAAACTCTTCCCGCGTGTTTCCACTCAACATCCACATAAATCCTGGGCCAGAGAGCACCGTCGACGAATTCTCGCCATATGTCATGCAGTAGCGCAGGCGTGGGGGATCTGCTACACTTTCTGCATTTGTCGTAATCCTTTTTTTTGCTTTTTATCATGGTGTCGAAGCTCCCTGGCCACTTGTTTGCTCACGAAGCGCTCATCCTATTCGACATATTTGCACCGACAGGCGTTTTTCTTGGATGGTTCTTTTCTGCTCGATCACAAAAGTTTTTTCCGGTCCGCGCATAGTTATAGATGGAGGTTATTGGGGGGTGCGTTGCTATAACCATAAAGATCTCACATATCATAATTGCTTTATCTCGTTGCCCATTTTGCCCCTCATTGTCTTAGTGGGGCCCCGGTCGCCTGTCATGGCACCTCTGAAATGAGCTAGTAAGCTCCGTCTCACGCCCCTCTTAGTCGATTGTCCATATTTGTACAGCGAATTTTGTTGAGAATTTTCTTCTGCTTGCTGCGATTACTGGTGGTACAACCCTTCCAAGCGCACTGTCCAATCTCTTCCCAAGTACCAGATCTACTGATTAATTTAGACATCATTATACATACAACTCTTTCCAGCGCAAATAGCCCAAGACGCCATACTCCGAGATATGCATGACACCTAGATGCGATAGCTAACATCGGTTATAAAACAATGGCGTTCTCAACAAGCAGCCCTTGGCTTTCAACCCAATACCTCCTTCGCAATCCGACCCGCTTGGCATCGGCGAAACGCGCGTAGTCGCCCTGCTCCCCATGCATCAAAACCATCGGAATACCGTTGAATCTTTTAATACCATTCGGGGTTAACTGTGCTTCCGCAAGCAACGGCCTGACGATATCGTCCTCGTCTACGTCATCCGGGCCCTCATTGACGACAATGACAAGTTGAAGGGATGTGGGGCTTGGTGAGAAGCTCGGGATGCGTTGGATCTTTTCACTAAAAGAGCAGCCACCGCGGCGCATAACAATGACCTGATGCTCGCGCGGCACTTCGTCTGGGAGGGGCCCATCGCAGGATTGGTCCGCAAGGTAAATAGTAGTCCACGGAAAGTTACTAAGCGGCCTTTTAGCATTGAAGGTGGGGGAGCCGACAATTGGGGTATCTGGGATAGGAGGCAAGGGAAATGCCCCTGGCCCAGTTGCCGTATATGCAGTCCACCGCAGGATGGTAGGACTATTTTGGTCCGCTTGGGACTCTGGAAAGCTTGTGTAAGATGGCTCAAAGACAGAAGTAACGGCGCGGAGAAGTGATTTGAGGAGGGACTCGGATGGGGAATCCACCTTGTCATCTTGGCTGCTGGCACTGCTAGACGAGGTGTTGATGTTGCCTGCGGGCGGGAGCACAGTGGCATTGTCTTTCTCTGGCGAGTCCATGATAGCGTCGATCTCGATAATATCTTGACGCCGAACACAAGTGAATGCTTCATCCTTCATATGACGAACATGATCTGCATGGAAGTAGACGGTTTCGTGACGTCCAAGTTGCGTCACACCTGCATGGGTGATCCTCCACGTCTCACTTCCGTACTCGTCAGCAGGCTGCTGCTCCATCTGAAAACGCATGCCCGGGAGGTTCCTGACGGTCGGCCCGCTGTGGCTATGCCACACGAGCGAAGACCCGAAACGTGCTGCTAGCGAGCTGGTACCGTCTCCCGCTGGAAACTCTATCCATGACTGTATACGCTCAACGGGAGCTGTGCAAGTACCGTTGCCGGGAAGCATAAAAGGAGGGAGGGTCCAGGGGAACAACGTGTGGTTGGTCTTTGCCCTATACTTGGTAACCCAGCCCTTGTCCCTGTCTTCAACCTCGACTGGCTCTACTGGGCCGTGAAAGTTGGGAGTGTTGTGCAAGTCGGTGAAACGTGCCACATTGAACAGGTCTCGCCGCGCCGCAGTCGCCGAACCAGAGATTGGATCCGCAGGGGGATATACAGGGCACGTGTTTGTGTAAGTCTCGTCGTAGTATTGATACGCGGCAACGTCGTCCTTGATCGGGGGCGAGGTGTCTGATCTCGACTTGGACGTCTTTGGGATGAGAAGGGGATGACCCTCGGTCGTGAAGACGAATGCGGCATCCAAGTTGTTTAGAGGGTGATCCGGGTCAAAAAGCAAGTACATGTATTTTGCCGTCTCGCCAAGGAAGAAGCTCTCCATCCGATCGGATTTCTCTCCCGTTCGAACATCTTGCAGGCCAGCCCACCCGCAAGGTGTGTAGCACCGACGTTTGATGTCTTTCAGGACCATCTCGCCAACGTAGAGATACCACGGGTCCTTCGTCGCACGGTAAATGTGGTATGTTGATTCGATAAACTCGGGGCGACCCGGCCACCAACCGAGGCCGCCATCAACATTGTTCTCGCGGACTGACCAGCGCTCCGGTATAGCGGCGTAGCGCGTCCATAGAGCCGTGTAAACCAAGTTCGCTTCGATCGCCTCGTCGAGCTCGCCCGCCAAGGCCAAGAGTCCTGGATAAAACGCACCCAAGCTATCGATCCACATTGTGTATGGTTGACCGGTGGCGCGGTGGTTGTTTGAGTAATACGGATAGTGACTCCGGTCCGTATAGAGGTACCTCTTTACTGAGTCATGTGCCTGGTGCCATGCCTCCAGAAATGCATCCGATGAGTGCAAGGCGGTTGGCAGAGGTGGGTGGAGAGTGTTAGGATCCAACCAGCCCGTGCTGCTTTGCCTTCGCGAAGTTGATACATTTGGCATGCCGTGTCCAGAGAGCAAGATGTGGCTCTTGAGGGCATACTCAAAGAAGCTATCCATGCCTGCACCAATTCCGGAGTGTGGGCTTATCCACATCCCTCGCTCCGCATCAATACCGTTTCCAATGAGGCCAATCTCGCTCCGCCTGCCCCAGACCTCCCAGAAGGCGCGTTTGGCCGCATGCTCGAATCGTGTATCGCCTGATAGGCGGCTGAGCACTGTAAACTCCAGAGTCAAACTACCTGCCCCGGCACTGCAAGTTTCGGTAATTTCTTGGACGTCTGGGTGCTCTGCGCCAGTTTCTCGGTGGAGGGGAGAGTTTGTATAAAAGGGGATCCCATGACGAAGATTGACGCGAGGGTATGGAATACCCGTTTCCGTGTAAAAGGCCGGGAGAAGTCTCTGGCCTAAATCCAGCGCAAGTCGCAGAAGTTGCCCATCATACTTGAAACCATTTGGCCACGTTATGGGTGAAAGTTCCAGAGGATCGTTGCTGGCTCTGCCGTTGTCTGGCCGCGCATCATAGCCGGTGATTGGAAGCTCCCCAATTGCAAACAAATGTGCGCTGAGCAGCCCGCCCAATCCTCGAATGACAGTTTCAAAGACTTGAACCTTACTGTCCAAGTCAAAACCAGATGCACGGAGTCCACGGCCGGTGGGTCCCGGACGCCCATCTCCGTAGTACTCCACGAACCGGTATACTCCGTCCTGGAAGTCTCTGAGGGCTTGCGATCCAGTATAAGATCCTTCTGAGGGTCCCCCGGCAAGAATTGCAAGGGTTGACAGGCTGTCAATGAGTGTGAGTGAATAGTTCCCCAATGCATCATTCAACCCGATGTGACCGGGATTCTCGCGATCTCGCGTCAGAGGAGCGCAAGTCAGAGGCCGAAGCTAGTTGGGAGAGGGAAGTTAGCTCTACTTGTTAAGGTAGCTATCAATGGCATGGGGTCAGCGCACCTCGTCCTCTGGAAACGCAAGCTCCATGTAGTTGCTATATCCATGATAAAACATGTCTACCGTCTCCCTGCGCAGCCGCTCCAGGCGGTCTTGACGCATTGCGAGTGTGGTCCATGGCAACAGAGTGCATATTAGCATTAAGGGGGCGACCGCCAACATCCTGCCCGCTGCTTCATGGGGATGGGGGCTCAGGGATTGTGGCCAGAAGGGCTACAGCCGAGCCGGGCTCATCCGGAGTCGGCGAAGTTTGCCGGCACCGTATATCCCATACAGGTGAAGAAGCGGACGCCTCGAATTGTGCCAAGCAGATGGCGCTCGCCTCGGAGTCGCAGACACGTCAAGAAGCAAATCACCGGGGTACTATGGTGATGATGGATGCTGTCATCTTCTCTGAAACGCCACAGCCTTGTGATCGCGTGTGAAGGGCGGGTGGCTGGAACCAGCAAGTATGTGGCTGGAGCACCCCCTTTGACTGGTGGAAAATCCACACTCTAACACCAAACCGTACAAGGCTGAAGACCGTGTCCGCCGATGTCCGGATTGAGATTGGGAAACACGCCAGTCTTGATGCCTTAATTCCCCGGCACCAATACTAGAAGCCTGAGGAGGAAACAACTGTCGTCCCAAACGGGGACATCGGCAACCTCCCGGGGGCACTCGTTTACCAGGTTTGGAAATGGCCTCTTTTCAGTGGACATTAGACATGCCTGCACCAGCATATCCACAGGACTCGACCCAGACAAGCAGGGCGACTTGAAAGCTGAGTCTGCGGCACGCTCGGTTTATGCTAATACAACTAGCTACAAGCACGCCGTACGGTGCTTTTCTGGCTACGTCGACGCCCCTTGGTTTGCGGGCCTGCGTGCCCGAAAGATGTCGGTTTTCAAGGTGGCAAGGAAACATGGTGATGGGGATGCGACGGTGCGTCACATCTGCTGTTCTACTGGACAAGCGCCCTCAAGGCGGCCGAACAAACTTTCGGTGCGATCAACCAACAGGACGGGCACGGCGTCAAGAGCAGCCAGCCCTCGCGCTGTTGCCTGATGCAATAGGCTTGTTGGTGCTGCTGTTGGGCGTTGGCCGTGAGCTGATAAGCGCGTAGGGCTTGGTGGTGACTCGCCGCTGTACGGATAGCATGGCCAACACGCGCGGCCGTTTACCTGCTGCTGCTGTGCTGCCTCCGGTGTGGTGTTGTGCACCCCCGGGAAGAGCCCGCTGCCCGCGTGCCCAGCAAAGTATAGATACATGACGTTCGTACCGGCCAGGGTTGTGCCCAGGTCCCCACCCAGAGCTCCATCGAAGATCCTCGCTGATCTCCACACCCTGAACACAAACGACGAAGCAATGCGGAGCCTAGCTCGGTGCTGGCAGCTTCTAGTGCGCCATCGCTACCCGCCGTGCCGCTGAACCTCGTTTACCTATTTGGGACTATTTACCGCGGTACGTATGTATGCAACTTTCGTGCCGGACCCCATCGATGTATCTGACCCAGAAAAGCAAAAAGAGAACCCCAAAGCAAAAAAAGAAAAGGGAAAAAAAGCATTCTCAGCAAGGCATCCATGACGACCTGAATGGAATGTCACTTCATCAAAGTAAATGCAGACCATAACGCCGAATCTCGCATTTTGGCCAGTCAGGCGCACCAGCGTCGTACCGCCTTCAGCCCTTCTGCAACCTCTTTGCCTGCCCCACGACGGGGTTGTGTTCCTTGCCGTGGCGGTGAATCGCGATCTGTATGTCACACGGCCCCGGATTCTCAACGTCGCCAATGACGCATCAGCTGTTGCTGTTGGTGCGGCAGTTGTAGCCTTATGGCGATGTTTCTATTTCCAAGCCGGCATCAACATCACTAGGGAATGCCTGCATTTGCCCACCTGCGGCAGTGATAATGGGCCGAAATCTCGAGCTAAATTAATACCAGAGTCCAGACGCGTCTCGTATTCCTGTTCAGGATGCATCGTCGTGACAAAAAAAACACCCTGGTTCCAACCAGAACTGGATCGCAGGCCGCTGCGGCATGTCATTTGTTGAGGCACCTGCACCGGTCAGCAATTTGTAGGATTAATCAGCCTTCCCCTCACGATTGATGTCCAATGGTTCCATTGCCGTCGAATGATTGATGACGATGTGGCAGCAGGCAGGGCTCCTACCCCCCACGCCTCATTTGAACAAAGGTGCTGGAGGATTGCGACGGCTCAGTGTCGCGGCGCCGTCGGTGGCCTTGGCGCTCGAGGCACTTGAGAAAAGGACGCTTCTAATTGATACAACTAACGGCCGTGATTGCCTCGTTCGGCAGTGCCGAATCGACGACTGACCGAAGAGATCAGCCATTAGGCAATAGAGCTAAGAAGCTGGCCTGCGACGCTAAACTAATAATAAGCACGCCAAATGCACTCTCCCTATTTCCCGTCGCTACATGTGGACATGTGTCACGACATGGGCACCCGCAGCCTGCTGGCTGTTGGTCAGCTCGCGCGGGTAGGGCTGAGTTTCGCAGCGACCTTACTTACTGATCGGGCTGGCGGCAACCCCATCGCTGGCAATCACCAAGATAGACATGCCGTGCTATTCCCACGCTGTCCAGAGCCGCTTTGGAATACTATCAACACTTGAAAAACTTCAATCGCCAACGGGGGGGGGGGGAAACAAAAATACTACGCACCGGGACCCCCTACAGAATCTTCGCTTCGGACTTCCCAAGCTGGCAAAGTCGATAAGCTGATTCGTAGACGTGATGCCCACTCTGACCCGAGGGTTTGGGTGCGGTCTCTTTTTCGCGCCCACATAGTCGTCAATGATACGACCGGTACGACCAGAGGCTGCAGTGCGCTGAAACCTATTTTTCGGTGGCGCAGCGGATTTTATCTAGAGCTTCTCAAATCAGGGCAGTCGTCTGCCCACACGCTCCGGGGACGGACAGGCGGCATGCACTGGACCGGCTTGGCTGACGAGAGAAGTGTCCATCGCAATGCGCATTCTGCCCTTGGGCTAGCCTGCAGTCCCCTAGTCCCCCATTCCCCCCTCCGAGTTGAGGAAACAAGATAGTCGTCTCTTTCATCGTTGCGCGACCTGCTGTATGCTCGCTAGCCCAGCCCCTCACAGGGACCCTACTATCACGCATGCGCACACCGACGCACACGCATGGTTCAAGGAGCGAACATGCGCGTTTCGTGGGTGCGCAACACCTGAATCGAACCGAACTGATCTGAACTGAACTGAACTGAACTGGACGGGCAGAACCAGAGACGAACGAGAAGCCCGGCCCTGATTGCGCTAGCCGTCGGAATAAAGGCACAGCGATTAAAACGGTCAAACACTCAAGCTTTGGTCAGGTCGCCCCCCGTCCCCGTCCCATCTCGCTAGCGTCGACAGTCGAAGGCTCACGGAAACTGGTCGGGGGAGGGAGCGGACAGCCGGCGCTGAACGCTTTCGGCGCCCACACACGCACCGCGGCCAAACCATTGCCAAACGGTCAACGGCGTGATCTGCATCGGAGTCTAAGGCATGAGCCCTGGTGGGCGACCAGGGCATCGGCCGACGGGTCCGCTAATTTAGACTCAAGTCAAGTCCATCAATCTTTTTCTTCTCGACACCCCTCCCGGCCCTTGGGTGGCAGCAAAAGAAGGCGGCACCCTTGTCAGAGGCCTGCATGCGTGTTGCAGTAGAAACCAAATTACATGAAGCGCAATTTTCCAGACTGTCGGGACCGTATACATTGCGAACACGCAAGCCGAGGATGAATTGTCTCAATTAGGTGCCGCACACGCCCTGTGCCGTGTGCCCTCCGCCGCCCCTTTTCCCTTGTTCTTTTTCTTTTTTTTTTCCTTTTGCTTTTCGTGCTGCT
>VTGB01000059.1:243827-284183 GCA_013403855.1 Calonectria honghensis
CCCCTGCCCTGCCCGACTTATCAGCACGCCACACCAAGGTAAGGTCCAGCAGGCAGTTCAAGGATCGCCAATCTAGGCGGCCCCTCAACCCGTGCGCGCCTATTGCCCCAACCCCAGACTCTTGTGCAAAAAGCCGCGCTCGGTCACTTGACCTCCCACGTGCCGGGCGGATTCTGTACAGCATCCATCCCCCCCATCTATCCCCCCTCTCTCTCAAGCGACTGCCCTACGGAGGGGCGGCAACGCTCGAGCGCTCACGCCCCTCCGCTCCTCCCACCCTCGGGGGGGCCGCTGTGCCGTGTGGCCGCCTCCCAGTGGCCGCATATACGGCCTGGCTGTGACGAGGACCGCACTGTCCATAGCCTCCTCCTTGAAACGTAACCAGGCATTGGCGTGACAGACTGTCGGGTCAGGCTGACCAAAGGCAATCGACGCTGGCTGCCTTCTGACCAGCCATAGTGGAGGTTCACATCAACCATAACCCTGCCTTTCCGGTGGGCGCAAAATGCAAAGGTTCCAGTCCAGTCACACAAAGTGGCACATTAGGCGGTCAGATGGTTTAGTTTGGTTTGGTTCTATTTCCTTGGTTTTTCTTGGTTTTTCTTTTTGGCGCGCTTGGTGGTGTTTTAAAAAAAGAATTCAGGTGCATCTATTCGGGTATAGTGAAGACGTACTTCTACATACATTGCAATGATCTTGACAAATCGTAAGGAAATTGTAATCATCAAACAAAAAACAACAAAAAAAAAAAGGGAGCGCGGGCTCTTCGTCGCGAAGATGAAGCAATCTAAAACGGTTTGTACCCAAACCAGACCGGAAAACCAAAATGACCTCCCTTTCCTTCTCTTCCCAAAAATAAAAAAATAAAAAAATCAACCGATCCGTGCGCCATGCGCCTTGTGATGTCCCCATTCGTGCCATGTAAAAGTTATCGGTGTCGTCCGTACGGTGCAGCTGAGCCAGGGCTCAATCTCATCAAGGCGGGAGGTACACCCTCGCTCCGTTGCTGCATGAGGCCCGGCTCCATTTTGATGTTCGACTCCCCCCACATCTGCATGTCCATCACTTCGGTGCCGTCCTCTTCCATTTTGAACTGGGGGCGGTTGTGGACCTGGTTGATGACGTCGTCCTCGTGAGTGTTGTGCGAGCTGACGCTCATCATCTCGTCGCTCACAGGAAGGTCGTCTTCCATCCCGCGGGCGTTGCCTCGCCTTCTTGTTGCGGTCGTGGTGGACTTGCGGCGGCGGCGGATGTCCACATCAACGTTGGAATCCATATAGAAGCCCTCTTCAAGCTTCAGGTCGTTGACAACCTTGACCTCGATGTCGCTGGCGTTGAGGCGCATGTTTCGGGAGCCCCCGAGCTCATGGAACGTTTCGAGGATGTTCTGGTACCGGTTTTTCTCGACTCTTAGCCAAGCTTCGCGTAGAAGTTCCTCCTAGAGCGCGCGTGTTAGATAACTGTGCCATCGCCGGCGGGTTCAATTGGGGTCAAAACTTACATCTCTGTCCATCCACTGAATGTATTTTGAGCGGCCGCGCTTGAACTTCATCTGGAGCATCTCCTTGCCAGGAGTCTTGTGGAATTGGTTTCTAAAGTCGTTCTGGATGCTCTCCCACATGTCCTGGCCCTTCTGGTGGCGGTGCTGCCAGCGAGATTCAAAGATGCAGCGCTCTTCGTCTGGGCAATTGGCCTTCAGCGTGGGGGGCACCTCGTCACCGAAGCAGTTCTTGTGCTCCAGGATGGGATCGCCCAGTACAGCGGGCCTAGCCTGGCCGCCGCGAGACTTGGCTGATCTCCTCTTGCTGATCTTTCCCGAGGCGACCGAAGGGCGTCTGCGAGGAGAGCCATTGCCAGAGCGCTGGCTGTCAGGAAGACCATGAAGGTCAGGAGTGATTTGGCGGTGGCGGAGTTGGGGTTGGTGAGGCCCATTCAGGAGAGGGGTGCCCATGGGCAGGGGCTGCTGCTGGTCCATTGGAGGAGCGATGTTGACATAGTATGGGTGGTTCATGGGGTGCGACTCTGGGGCATGGGACACGCCAAATGCGCCCATGTAGGGCTCTGGGGGGCCTGGGGTTCGGCGTCCGTCGTCAATGTACTGCTGCTCCAGGTACTCCTGGGCAACTTGTGCCTGGGAAGCCATTGGAGAGCTGGTCTGACTGGACTGGCCGTTCATGTCAAACTGCTGTGACCACTGCTGGGGATACATTTTGCAGCTTCCCGGGGGCGTGGGCTGCTGAGCTCCGGGAGTAGATGGAGGCGGGGGGTAGTGGCCCACTAGCTTGCTGGCCTGGTGCAGAGGAGGGGAGCCAGCAACAGAGATGGGGGTCAAGAGATTGGGGTCGCACTGGGCAGGGTAGGTGAAGGGAGAGGTGGAAACCTGTTTGCAGAGGTGAGTCGAGCCCGGTAATATAGCGAGGGAGGACGATGAGGAAGAGAGGGGAGAGGCAAGGTGCCAATGGGTGGTTTTTGGGAGCCAAACTTACAGTTCCGTAGGGAGTCAGGTCGGGGTAGGCAGAGGGCGTCGAAACTTCAGACAAGTTTGCGGTTCCCGAAAGGTCATCCGCGTGAGCTAGACCTTGGGTGATATACTGCTGCTCGACCATGATCATGGGGAATTTGAGGGGGGGGTCGTGGACAATTAAATCCCAACTGTGTCGTTGGGGTAGTGGGGCGACGGGATAGAATGCTTTTGCAACAATTGTTTGCCGGTAGTTATGTCCGTGGTGTTGTGCGGGAGGTTGTGTGTCTCAGACTGGGGCATTTAATATGCAGTGCAGCGAGATGGAGGTGGTGTTTAAGAGGTCGGTGGATGTGTAAAAGGTAGAGAGGTGGCAAACGAGGCAGATAGAGCAACGAGGTGAAGGGCAGAAGTCAGCCTGTCCTAAGATGCGGCCAGTTTTCGAGACCAAGTGCGGTCTATAGTTGAGAGGAGGTTGATTTGGAAGTGGGAGGGAGAAAGAAAGCCTTGCGGGGATGCAGAACCGGCGACCTTTGTATAGTAATCGTTGGAGCGTTGGAGGTGAGCAAGAGTAAGTGGAGTGCAGGAAGATCAACCGCAGGAATCCCCAGTGGCCGCCGAGCAAGTTCGGGATACTCAGAGAGCAGCGATATTAGCAGCCCAGGGATCGAAGAGGAGAGGGGCCCCTGGTCGGTGGCCTGGGGCCAGGATCCAGAGGGCCGGGGGTACATGAGCCCCAGGCACTTGCAGTGCCACGAGCAGAACAGAGGCCAGACGGGGAGAGAATGGGGAGGGGTGGCATTCGAACCTGTCGTGCATGAGATAGCCGCCTGAGGGGGGGGCGTCTTGTGAAGAACTAAGGGACGTGCCAGTGGAGATGGGGCTAGGATACAAAGTGGCAGTGGGGAGAAGTAAAGAGAGAGAGAGAGAGGATGATGGCAGGATGGAGATGATGGGGATGGGGCGTGGACGTGGGCGTGGAAGGTGGGTACGGGTGTGTGCGCGGGTGTGGGGATAGCGCGCAGCGCAAGCGGGTGTGAATTGCAAGAGGTGTGGGCTGGGAGTGGTGAAGATTGTCGATTGAGATGGAATACATGATACATGATACACGGACACGGGTGCCCTCGATCAGGGAACAGCACCGACAGCGCCCGGGTGCTGGGACGGCTCTGGCTCTTTGGCTCTTGCTCTCTTGTCACGGCGGTGCCTCGATTCGCGCAGGAGCCGGAGCTGGAAGCTGGGAGCTGGGAGCCGGACCTCGAACAGCACCTGTCTCTTTCTCTCTTTCCGCAGACCTGCTCTGCTAGCGCTCTTGTTTCGAGGGCACAAGGCGCTTGCTCCCACGCAGTGCTCGAGGGCGATTCCCAACCCTCCGATTAGCGCCTCAGGTGCGTGCGGTCTCGAGCAGTCCACGAACCGGTACGCTGGAGCGGATGGATAGCCATCACACTCCATCAGCTGGACTGTCGTCCGCCCAACCGACCAAGGTGGCAATTGCGGGCGAATGCGAGCGAGCAAGCACCACAGACGGCCATCCCACCACCCACAATTCATTCCCATCCATCCTGAAGGTGGCAACCGCTGGACTGCCACCTCGCTGTCCGCCTCTTCCCCTTCCTTCTTCGCGGCTACTACTTCAAACAGAAACTGTCATTGCTCACAGCTCTCCATCGACCAGCAAGGGCATGGGGGGGAGGGGACCCTCTGAAAGTGAACCATGGAAACAAGCCGGACGTGGTGGTGCCACGAGCCGGAACGTCTTTCCATCTGTCTCGATTGGCCCTAGCATGGGTGAAATTAGTCGAGAAGAAGGCAAAATTGGGTCTTTGGGGCCCTGGGGGAGCCTGGAAGGGTAGCAGAGCGTCGAACAGAGTAGCTCACCAGGCTGAACTGGCCCGCTCTCCCTGGGCTAGGCCTGGGGGGGGCTGGAGGGGAGCCACTACAGAGAACAGGATAGGGACATGGGGGCACAAAAACAGGGGACTCGGGTACGAGCTATGGGAACATGGGGACTGGGTTTGTGGTGGTTGTAGTGGTTTGCAATTCCTTTGTCAACAAGAAAAGGGAATATCCAGGTTGACGGGACACTGTGGGCGAGGCCGGCCAGTTGTCAAGACCGAAACCAAGCCACTAGGCTGATGAATTAGACCCAATTATAGACTTTTTCTGAGCCGATTTGTATTATACTGCTTCTTCTCTTCTCGCTTCTTTTTTTATTCCTGTCCAGCTGTTCGGTCCACAAATGAAAAGTGTAACTATAATTTGGAGGAGCCATAGGGCCGAGAGCGGAATGACCACATGCCGAGGGCTGAGAGGAATGCGGGAAGCGTCCTTGCGGGCCGTTGGCGTCCATCGATCTGAAGATCGGCACGGTAAGATGCAAAGGGCGAAAGGGAAAAAATAAAATAAAATAAAATATCAAAAAAAAAGTGCGCCAGTCACGTCCCGTACCGTGCTGGGATGTGAAAAAGTGGAGGGCGACTCGGGTCGAAAACAAACGAGCAAAGACGACGCCATCTCTGACTCCAAATAGGCCAGCCCCAAGGGGGGCGTGTAGTGCGCTCTCTTCTCGCCCGCCTGCTTGGCCACGCGAGAGCAAAATTAGGAGGAATCAACGCCACGGCAAATCGAATTTGAATGAATAGACGACCACCCGCACACACACAGACATTCACACTCACACTCACGCACTCACGCGCAGCACGCCTAGGAGGCAGACAAACAGAGGCGTCAAACGAGACAACAGAGTGACTGCTGTGCCCCAAACTAGTACTGGCCGAAGCGGGCGGGACCCTTGTTTGTAGCTCCGCTTTGACTCCATCTACAACGCTGCTGCGATCTTGTATCCCCGCTAGTTTGCCTGTACCTTCTCTCTCCAGATTGAAATTTGGCTGTGAGAGAAAAAAAATAGCACATAAAGATTGGCCATGAGTGACTACTGACAACATGGTGACGCCAAATTGGCTGTATTCCCTCTTCTCATGTCTTGTCCTCTCTTCTCTCCTTGCTCCCCACTCAAGCAAACCAACTACTCTGGTGGTCGCATCACGGCCATGCAATGCGCGCACGATTCTTGCTGTCGACGGCGGCATGACAGTTTAGCTACCTTTTTTAGTTTGCTGCCGTCTGGTGGTCAGTGTTTCTGTCAGTGACGGAACTCCGGGGGGGAGGACTGCGTGGGAGCCGGGCCTCGGTGACCACCCCCCGGTCGCTGAATGGCACCTAATCTGTCAAGTCCGTATCCATCCCGCGCCTTGTCTGCAATGCCAGCCATATTGTGCCACTGACAGCAGCTACGAATAGGTACAGCAATGGGTACAGCCATCTTCATTGCAGGAAGGAAGGAGACGGGCCGACGCAGATCCATCATTGCAGGAGCCACGGCTGATTTCGACAGGCTAACACATACACACATATGGCATTCGATGCAAGCCGGTCATGGCACACGGAAAAGGCTGATCCCGAATGCAACAGAGCGGGAAGCTGGGCATGAAGAGAGCATCAGCTGCCAGTCGGCGCGCGACAGAAGCCACGCACGATGGCGCTGGGCGGGACAAGGGGGCCATCGGGGGACGAGGGAGGGGCGAGCAAGCATCTGGCAGGCGTGTGTGGGCAGGGAGGAGGGTGGGAACCTGTGGTGCAGCGCAATGCATCACCACTGCAGGCAGTGCACTTTTTTTACTGAGGAACAAAGGGGGGGGACGAAACAGGGTAAGGACAGAGAAAGGCGGGAGAATGCGTGTGTGCATGCTGTGTTGAGCTGCGTCCCGCGCATCTGCGAGTGCGAGCGTGCGTGAGCGACTGAGCATCTAGTGAGGCCGGTATGTGTTGTAGTGCTTCGGGGGGTCACCTCGAGAGACTGAGGGGAGGGGGAAAAAAAACAGAAAAAAAAACGGGGAAACGGGACTGTCACAGACTCCGCCCGGCGCAGTGCTGTACCGCTACGGGCGGTACATAGGTCCTGAAAAGGCGGCCCCGGAGCCGGCCACTCAGGGAGCATGTGCCGACCCTGGGCGCCCCGCCCCGGCCTTAGCGTACCGAGCAGTCGGGACGCGCTAGCAGGGGAGCTTGGCCGGACCCGCTGCGCCTCTCGAGTGAAATGCTGGCCGCTCCATGGTCAACCCCGGCCGACAACCTTGGGCTTAGTGTTGGAACCTTTTTGAGAGACAGGCCCTACCGTTGGCTGGCTTCGGGCCACCCCTCCCTCCCGGTCCGCCCAGGGTCCCGCGGGCCAATCGACGCGCGCCCCGGCCGCCGCTCCATTCCTTTTGTGGTAAGGCTACGCGCGCGTCTAGTCGTGTGAAGAGGGCTGCCATTGGGTACCGGGAGGTCAGTAAGCGAACTTTCACTGCCCAGCGTGCCAACGCACACCCAGAGCCCGTAACCATCCACGCCTACTACTCACCTCGCTCTTTTTGGCCCATTTGCCCACCTACTGTTCCCTTTGGGTAAGCATGCAAACGGGACTGCTTTCGAGTTATTCCAATTCTTCCCAGCAAACCGGTCCACAACATGTCATTTGTCGTCTTGTCTTTGTCCCGTTTCTATCGCCTAGCTTCCTTTCTCCGCGAGACTTTTTCTTTCTTTCCGTTCCTTGTCGTCTACTCTTTTCCATCCAAGATGAACAAGTAAACAAGTGTGGATTCCAGTGGGCTCAAGTCCACAGCCACACCCAATACCAGAGCATCCCATCCGCATGGACATGCCTCGCTATCTGCCTTGTCTTGGCTGTGTTGTGTGATGTTGGTGATGAATGTTCCTCCTTCCACTGCCTCTCCGCGACCTCCTCCCCCCCACTGTCAAAACGCTGTTGCCCGAAGCCACCCCTCCCTTCCTTCATCCTCCATTCTCCATTCCCCGCCGGCACATCCCCGTGCTGTTGATCGACTAGGCCGAGTTGCAAGTGCCGCGTCCGTCCATGACAGCGGTTTCCCTGCTGTTGTGCTGCTGTACTACTGATGCCGTTCCTGTTAATAGTGCATTGTGCTGCCATGTATGGCGCATGCCCCGTCGATGTACGCCTCTTCACGCCTAATCTTGTTCTTTTTTTTTCCTTGCCTCTTCCCAGGCAGCCCACACACACACACACACACACACCCTCCTCCTCGCCGTTTGCCAGATCTGGTGTTCCTGCAGATGACCTCGGATCCTTCATGTTTCTAAAAGAAACAAAAGGGCGAAATGAAGAGGAAAAAAGGTTGGCCCCGCTCCCAGCCCTGTGACGTGATCGAGAGAACACTTCATCGCCTTGATGGCCCGTTTCAACTTTGTCTGCTTCGCCTTGCTCGCTGGCCTCGTGCTCTCTAGGCCGCGCTTGTCGCGAGGCTGGCCACGGCCCCCAGTCGGCCCCCAATCCCACTCTAGCCTCTCAGGCCGGTGGTCGAATAACGTTAGCCCGCTGCTCGCACTCGCCCCAGCCAGTGGCTTCGCCTTGTCCCGTAGCTCCGGCCGCTTCGGGACCCCGGCGTCGGCCCAGTGTGTGCCGTTATTTTGCTCGCAATTCCCGTTTCTTCCTCATCTCATTGCTGCTGCCCAAGCCTTGTTTCATTATAATTCCATCTAATTTTCCAAACCGTCGGGACCGGCTGAAGGGGGGGGAGGGATGGCGACTCATTCAGGCTTCTTGACCCAATGGAGTAATTCCTGCGGAAGGCTGCCAGTTGCGCCCTGTCGCACCGACAAGTTGCTTCTGTTGCGACGCCTCCCTCGCACCTAAGCGCCCACATCGCATCGGTCGTTCGCTCTTGGGACGTTGGGTGGCCTCGGCCCCCTCCTCCCCCTCCATCATCCATGATGCTTCCCCCATGTAAACCCCATCCCATACACCACTACCACCGTACTTCCCAAGAGACGTCTTCACCGCGTCTACATGTGCATCATGCGCAGCCTTAGACGCGGCTTTGACGTCTCAGGATCCAACGCCATCGTTCGTATATGCCCCCTGAAGGTCCATGTTCCCACTTCGTCCCCTCCTCCTCCTCTCTCGACCATCCGAGTCGGGTTTCGCCCGTTATGCAAAATGAGCGTTACCAAACCCTCGGGTCGGGCCTCGACGATCCTTCGCTGTCACTCGTATGTTGTGTCCAGTGACCGGTACAGGGCGAAGCACACCCGGAGTCCACCTCTTTGCAGGGCCCTGGACAGCATCACGGTGGGTTCATCGGCAAGAGGGCCACGTCGCAGATTCTCTGATGCCGCGGCACATGCAACGCACAACCAGACGGCGTTAAGTCGCCACAGTGCCGGCGGCTGATGCTCTAGCCAGCTGCGAATTCGGTACCATTATGCGCTGTGCCGTAGTTGCTGCAATCCTTCTTGCTCTGCCCTGGTGTGTGAGAGCGTGTGGGTTGTAATGGCCTGCAATGTGTGTGTGCGTGCGTGCGTGTGTGTGTGTGTGTACTGTACATGATGTTCATCTTATCGGAGTGCCTCTCCTTTGCCCTACCGCTCCTACTCCCCTCTCCTCCTTGTCCTCGTCCTGCTCCTCTCTTCATCCCACTCTAACGGCGGGCTCGGAAGCATTCTCCCGCGGCTTCAATTCAGAAGCCTGGCAGACTAGCCGTGCGATTCGCTTCCTTCGGCGATTAATAGGGTCTTCAGGGAACCCCCAACTTTCATCTATCGGTCGATCGTGTTCAGGGGGGTTCCCTCGTCAGAGTCAGAAGCCAATCTGCTCGCCGTCCTTCGTGCTACCACGATTGTCTGAGCACCACCACCACTGCAACTTCCCCCCCCCCCCCCCCCCCCCCGTCAGAAGCCACGGGCTCCTTGATCACTGACAGCACTGGACATCAAGCGCCACCAGAGCACTACCCCACCCTCTTGAAATAGGCAAGGTCAGTCGGCAGGGCCTTCGGGGAAAGCTGTTTCTCAAGAGTGCGCGGCCGGGCAAGGTCCAGCAGAGTAGCCAAGCTCTTGCCTAGAGGGTGCCTGATTGCGCCCTCCAATCTGAGAGGGACCCGGGAGGGAGGGTAGGAAGGCGGTCTAGCGTATGGAGGAAAGAGCAATAGAGAGTGAGAAGGGTTCAGGGAATGCCCTTTGCTGGCAACTCCTGTCACGTCAACCGAACTTTTTGTCATGGTTTCCCGAGCGCTTTGGTAAATTAGAATGGAGCACATACTTTTGACCTATTCTGGCTTTCGTCTCAAGCATCCTTTAGGTCTCATCACGGCCAACTCAGCTTCCTTCCCTCCCTGTTTCGGATCGGTGTCACTCTAAATGCCTGAATGGGTGAATTGGTGTGTGGGCGCACGCTATAGCAGAGGAGGAGGCGATCCAGACGAGCTATGGTGTCTGGGTGCTAAACCACAGACACCTGCTCTTCATCCCCTATTGCAACCTCTGGGATCTAACTCCACCGATGGGACAGAAGGTCTCTGCGTGTCCACTTGAGTTTGACACCCGTCATCCGTCCCATTCAAGTAGGGCATGGCAGGGTGCTAATCCCTCCCGTTCCATCCCAGCCATCCACACTCATCTTACCGACCGGTACATGCCCTCGCACGGGTGGCACTCGGAGTCCCTCGCCGTGGTCGACAACCTATGGAAGCTCTCCCCAGCCCTCCTTTTTTTTCTTTCCCGTGCTGGGCCCCAGCTACTCCAGAGTCCTGCGCTCCCGTGCAGCATGGGGGAGGCTTGGATACGGCACTTGGTGCTGTCTTCAGGCAACAGAGGAGCCTATTCATAGAGCCGGACCGAAAAGCAGGTCATGAGCACTAGGCGTGATGTTCCCCTAATTAGCACTGTACATATGCAGACCTTTGTTTCAGCGAATGTGGCAAACTCCCAGTTCCTCGGGATGGATTCGATGCGAGGCAATGCGCTGTAACCCCTATCTGTACCTCTGCCAACAGCCAACAGGCGCTCCTGATGAGAAACGCCGGAACCTGCGTCCGCGGGTGTGGGCATGGATTTCCCCGTGATGGTACTGGAAGTGCTGCCCGCCGAGCCGCGGCACGCAAGCTATATGGGCAGACTACACCGTGTTATTCCAAATATCGACTCAGGAGGGGGACATCTCGACCGAGTTGGGATCCGCGAATCCTCTAGGCACTTTGGTGCAACGGCACTATGAGAGCTCGGCTTCCGCCGCGCAAAACAGGATTTTTCATCCCGGTCTCGATTGATGGCGTGGGTTTCAAAAGAAAAAATCTTTCGCCTCTGGGGAGGGGGTGTGTGTCTGTCTGTGTGGGCGAGTGTGTGTGAGTGTGTGGGTGGCCGTTGGTTCCTCCCCGGTGCATACTGCCAACCAACTAACCGCCAGTGCACACCCAGCCTTCACGGAAACGGGACTGGGCCTGTCGAGACGCAGCCCTAAGGCCATCATCTCCATGGCAATATGCTCGAGGTTCCGTAAACGGTCTTTTTACCGCCACCGGACAATCCATCTGGCCTTCTAGGTCGTCCGAGTCGGTGCGGAGCCGGGCCTTGGCCTCGTTACGACGTTGCAAACTTGCTAGTAGACGCCTTTTCACAGCCCATGTCGGTTTTGGTCCCGGACGAACAAATAATGCCTTGTTTGAGGCTTTGTTCACGGCTGATACCGTCTGTTCTATCGTCTACGGCGCTTAATGCGAGCTTCTGGTTTGTCTATTGGCGCTGTCGCGGACCATCGGCGCGGCCCACGCCAGGTCTAGCCAGAAAACCCGGTCCTGTATCACCAACACATCCGACCTCTGCGGCGGCCCATTGACTGAGATACAGGGTAAGTGAGCATTCGCTTGAATCATGTGTATGTGTGTATGCGTATCAGGTATCGGTCAAAACAATTAACACAAAAAAAGCCCGAGCTCCGACTCAGCCATGCCAACTGCGGACGGGTGGTCTCGGCGCCATGTCCGCCATTGACGTGACAGGCGATCACTTCACGTTGACTCGCGCAAATCCTTCCGAATTCGCGTCATGATCTCAATCGGGCCAGTAGATCGTATCGTACCCTATGATACTGTCCCCTGGTAGCCAGTCCATCACGCCTGTAGCGGTATTGCGCCCCCCCGCCCGTGTGCCTGAAACTTGGTTCTTCGCATGATACGTGTTGTTGCTGTTGGCTCTACCGCTTCTAGAAAAGCTTCTTGCTCGTGCCGCCAGGTACATGCACACGCACACACACACGGGCGGCTGTGGCGCAATCATTTCCGTCCCTTGCATTCGTGGAGTCATCTGTTGCACTGCCCAAGCGCGCGCTCCTCTTTTTCCGACCCCTCCCCCTTCAACATTCTCGCCTATTCAAACGACCGCGGGAGGCTGATCCGGGGTTTAATTGATTCAAACACGATGGGCTAAGACAACAATGGTCAAATATGCGACCAGTAAACTGCGGCCGCAGACATAGCCATGGCTTTTAGCGAGCCGATCACAATGGAGTCGAGTTGACTTGGTGCGGTATCGTGTCCCGAGCGGACCCGTTCCATGCCTCCAGCTGGTGAGGCAGTGGACAACTGCGCAATCAGCTAAACCTCTCAGCTCGTCGGCATTGCTGCTCCTTCGCCATCGCATCCTTGGCCCCTTGGCAATTCCCAAAGCCCTGGGAACTTGCGCCTTCTCATTTCTTTCAGCAGCGCCCTTCTCCGCCGAGAGCCACCAACAAACAAGACGGAAATGGTCTATGGAATGACTGACATAGGGGGCGTGGACACGGTGAATAATTAAACATTTTCGCATTCCATCATGCTACATACACACATCTGTAGAAGGAGAACAGACAAAGAAATCTTTTCCACCCAAACCAGCCGTTCCAACAAATCCACGCTGCCATGTCAGCGCATGCAGTTTCCCAGGGCCCCTACCTACAGATATTGAGCCACAGTAGAGGCCCCCAGACGAGCATTCTCAAGTTCAAGATACGACAGGAGAAAAAAAATACAAATCAAACGAGCACAGTGGCTCTATCAAACACGGTCCTGCTCTCAAGCTTTTATTTAGTTGCCAAAAAAGTTTTTTTTTCACCTTCAACCCTTCCCCCTCTTCTTAACGGCGATTTTGATCGCGACTGATTCATTGTTTGCTCAGGTCCAAACCTGCGGGTATCTCTTGTCGACGGACGCTCTCGCCTGACCGCCAACCCTCACCGACTTCGCGTCTCGATATATAAGAGCGGCTGTATATTTTAGGCGCCTTCCAGGGGAGGCACAAACGAATAGTTAAAGTCAAGCAAGCCGTCCAACATCCAGTGTTGCGGGTCAAAGAAGTCGTAGTTCGTATCGCCATAATTCATTCCTCCCATCATGCTATTCTGTGCCGACGACGCAATCGAGAGACCCGTAGCACTCGGCGTCAGCGCCCCATTAGCATTGAGCAGGCTGGCCGTAGGGAGGGGATTTGATGGAACAAGTGTGCTATCCAGATGTGTCGACGAAGCTGAAGACTCATTCGCTGAGTCGGGGTTCGTTGGTTGTTTGCTAGCTGTGTGTTTGACAAGGTTAGCGCTACATCGAGATTTATACCGGCAACAGAACAAACCAAAATCCTGGTCATGAGCGTGGCCAGCGGGCGTCGCCTTACCATCGATGTTCCCTCGTCCGACGGCCTGGTAATCTTCCCGCCATCGCCAGACCGAATCAAACACGAGACTCATGCTATGGCGACATCGCACCTTCAACTGCAGACTATCATCAACTTGAATAGGAGCATCATCACTGCTATTGAAGGCTTGCTGGTTGCTGTCTAGCCGGGCACCGTTCCACATCTGCACCATCAATTCAGCTAGGCGCCACTGCAGGTCATTGTTAACAACGCTCGAGGCCCTGATTGCTCGTATGGTTTGATGGAAGAGGCTGCGCCCACGGTGAAAGTCAATCGTCTTGCAGAAGAATGACCTCATCAATTTGAGAAGAGCAAACCCGGCGGCAACCATCATTTGGTTGATGTAATTGGTGGCGTAAAGGAGAATAGTACCACCAATGCTCTCACGAGGGCTGGTCACCTTATCAACCTCAAGCACGTCGTCGAGGAAAGAAGTGGTCGCTCGCCACAGACCCATCAGATCATCCATATATCCAGGCGTCTTGCTTGAATCAAAGAACCCCGCAAGGCGCATGTGAAGCCCCGCCGCCCTCAAATGCAGAGTGACGATGGGACCTAGATCCTGGGACATGACGCCGGCGTGCAGTTCTGCGTAGTCCCTGCGATACACACGCATGAGCATAGCACGATGCTCATCGCCTGCAACTCCCCTGGGATCACTAGCGTTACTGTACATTTCCTTGGAGACCTTGTCGCAAAATCTCTCAATCTGTAGTCTTGCCTCGAGCTCAAAGGAAAGCCTGAATGTGCCATCATCCCCAGGTCTCGCAGCCAGGGTCCAGTCATACAGACTTGATGACGGCTGACCGTAGCCTGTGCCGACGGATTGCGCGACAATGTTGCACACAGCCCACGTCGCAACGCGGTCGTTTAGCTGCTCCTTGTTCAGCTCAACTGAAACCCTAGAAAAGTCCTGGATGTTGTTGGGTCGGTGGAGGCCAATACCCGTTGCCGTTTTCATCATAACACCACAGAGAATGTGGGTGGGATCTGACGAGGTGGTGCTCGTGGGCAATGGCCAGGTGCACAATAGGCACATGGCCTTGACTACATAGTAATTGCTCGGGACCTCCCCGATTGTGGACCATAGGAATCGAGTGAGGGGACCAGAAAGGTTGTTAAGCAGATTTGGGACATTCTGGGGGCTAAACCGACGAGCAGCAACAGCAATGATGGACCAAAAGAGGAGTGGGTGCTGTTGGAAATATTGATCCGGCGACTGCTGTAGATTGAGGAACGGCAAGAATGGATGATAGAAGGCAAAGAATTCATTGAAGAGATTTGTGACGTTTTCTTCTGTCAATTGCACATTCTCTAGTTCATGTGTGAATCGAGCAACATTGTAGTTCCCCCCACGCTTGAGATGCAACAGCGAGGACACTGCTTCGTCCGAGCCCATCAGCGAGGGGTTGCGGGTATGCGTGTGCGAGTACGTCGGGTTGGACGGGGCGAGGGGAGAGTTCATGTCGTCTTCTTCGTCCAAGACGTATCCCTGTGACTTAGCGCGGGTAATGTTGCGGCGCAAACGTTCGATTTCCTTTTCCATCTCGGCATGTTTGGACCGCTTGCCGATGCGCTTGAAGTTAGACTCGATCTTGCACTCGAGCTTCAGGCGGTTACACCGGGAACAGCTCTGGAAAGGATCTTGTACGACATCGCAGCGAAGCTGTTTCGAACGGGCAGGGCGTGGTCAGCGATTTGCGCGAGGGAATGGAGCGAGGGGATTGACTCACCTTTTGCTGGCGACACTCGTTGCAGGCTCTCTTGACGCCGGGCTGACGCTTCTTCTCGTGCTCGCCATGCTCGTCCTCAATGCCGCTCCCGGGGCTGCTCTCGAGACCGGCCATGCTACTTCTCTTGCGCTTGATTGCGCCATGACCGTTACCATTGCCGTGTCGAGAACTCACGGGGCTGGTCGGACTCATAGAGGCCGCCCCACCGGCGGCGACAATGGTCGGGCCGTCCATGCAACTTCACCACCCGTCGGCGACCGGCAGACGGCGACGGAGGCCCAAGAAGTGAGCTGCAAGAGCGGGAGGTGCCCTTGCTACCGGGACGCGCCAAGTGGCGGAACGGAGGCAAGACGGAGACGGAGGGTGGTAGACTTGACAAACGGCCGGTATCGCGGTGTTGGGGCGAGTGGGTTTGCAAAGCCAAAAGCAAATGGTGGTGCGCGGGAGAGGGCCGAATGCGGAGGGAGGGGAAAAACTGAGGCGGCGGCGGGAGATTACACTCAAGTTGTTGCAAGGTGAAGAAAGCGTTTCGCACGCAATACGGGAAAAAGGCGCCTTGGACGGTCCCTCGATTGAGTGGCTAGCGCCTCAACGTAGGCCGGCCGAAATCTTGCCAGTCAAACCACCTACCAGGAAGTTACGACTGGGGCGAGGGATCCAAAAAACATGCAAAGGTAGAGAGGAGCGGGGGATTGCGCGCTTTCATTGGTCGGATTCCCTGTGTGGTGGGGGCCGACGACGTCACGTGTATGGGTAAGTCATCCGCCGCATTTTGGGGAAGTGGTTCGGTGGCTCAGAATTTGCGAGTAAGGAACCGAGTACGTGCTCCGTAAGTGAGGCTAGCGAGGGTCCTTGCGGGTACCGAAGCTAATTGTGATACCAACGTCGACCGCCAGAACCATCGATACCAAGAAGCAAAAATCGACAGACAACGGCATCACAAGCCATAACTACCCTTGATAGGAGATCTATCCACTCCTGCCATGCGCATATGCATCCGTCCCTTGGTGGAGCCAGACCCTAGGACGGCAGGCACGGTAGTGTTGTATGTAGCGCGTGTCCTGGCCAGGTACAGAACCGACGGTTCGCGCGTCCCCAGAGAAAAAAACGGCCTCTTCTCCCCAGTAGCACCACCGTTGGCCATTTTTCTTCCCCACTACTTACGCGATGGAAAAGAAGCGGCTGAGACAACTCGAAGCATACTTCAATTGATTGCAACGGTGCCGGTGTCGCTCTTGCATTCTCCACATCAACCATAAAACCACACGCATTTATACATACGCTCGCCTCGTCTTCCCCGCATCCCCAGATCCGCGTACAGCGGCCTTATCAAACCTTTGTGCCTGCCTCATCAACGGAGAAAACCCACGTTGGCAGCGGCCCATATCCACTCTCATCGGGTCAATGGGAACTTTGCAGATTACAAATTCATCATCACGATTCGCGATCATGCCCACTCCGTGCACCACGCGTCCTCCGGTCAAGAGGTCGCTGAAGCCTCCCCCCGTGCCTCAATCTCATGTGCATTCTCCGAGCGTCAAGTCGGAGGTCCGGTTTACCCTCCCAGGCTCCCGCTCAACCCCAGGTACGGCTAGCATAGATGCCAGCCAGGCCATTTGTTTCCACCCAAGTCTGCCGTAAGAAAGTTCTTGAGGCTGACTCTCACAGCCTCTGAGCGGGTCCGGACACTGTCAACGCCATTGCCGTTCCTAGAACCCGAAGCGTTAAAACGGCCATGATCTCAAACCTTGCTTCCTTCCCCACGGAGGTTCGGATATGGCCATACCCATAAAGCCGCAGCTTAACCATTAACGGCTCGTTTTAGGTCAGTGCATCGCGGGGTTCGGAAAGCTAGTTCGAGTTGAGGAATGAGTCGTCACTTTTTTCAGAGTTCCTTGACCTTGTTTTTCTTGGGTTACATAGGCTACCGTCAGTAACCTACCAAGTAGACTACGGATACGAAAAATAATCTGAATCGCATACGGAGTAAGCCTGAGACAATCTCCCACCACGACTTTCCAGTATACTTTAGCCACCTTGCGGAACCCAAATACTTGCCATTGGGCATTTGGCTAATTCAAATCAACATTTTGCCCTCATTGTGGACTCGGGGCAATGCCATGCGTATCGTGCCATGCACCAAGCACACACGGTCCAACCACCAAGGGCTCTCTCCCCATGTCGATTTCACGTCTGAAACTCCAGCGCCGGATCTCTCCCCGATCTGTCCCCTTTTCATCCAGTCCCTTATGCATTGATCTGGGGCTGGAACTACTAGCAACGTACTCGGGTCCGCGCCCACACCCCGCATAGTTGCACCCGATGGCGAATGCCGTGGAAATTCCCCCGGTCTTCCCGACTAACCCATAATCCATGCTGAACCCTCCACAACCCGGTCACCCACCCTCCACAGATGCGGGGCTTGGTCCGGGACACCATGCCTTAGCTATCGGCCGCATTTTCTGGGGGGCGACGCGGAGAAGATTCTTATAAAGGCCAATATTTCCCGGAATTTTCGTTAGATGGCTGGCATTGAAAAAACATACTGCTCTCTTCCCTCTCTAACAAACCCCACCATGTCGAACGGAATACACACCACCAACGGAACCCTTCATACGGTTCCGCTCTTTATAAATGGAGCCGACCACCATTCCGGCCAGGAATTTGATGTCGTGTCTCCTGCTACCGGCAAAGTTGTTCACCGTTGTCGCGGTGCTTCCGTTGAGGATGCTGCTCTGGCTGTTGATGCTGCGGCGGAGGCTCTCAAGTCATGGCGAAAAACTACCCCAGCATACCGTCGTGACATCTTCCTCAAGGCTGCAGATATTATGAACAACCGACGTTCCGAACTTGTCCAATACATGGTAGATGAAACGGGATCCGAAGTGGGCTGGGTACAGTTCAATATCAACACCACCATTGATATCATCAAAGACATCGCCGGCCGCATAAGTTCAGTGGAAGGCGCATTCCCAAGTACGATGAGCCCAAACACTAGCGCAATCGTCGTAAATGAACCATACGGCGTTGTTCTAGCCATTGCGCCTTGGTAGGTCACTTGTCCCTCTTTACATCGCCCTCGCTTATCAATCCTTGTCAGGAATGCCCCTTATATCCTTGGCGCCAGATCTATTCTCTTCCCAGCTGCTGTGGGAAATACTGTGGTATTCAAGGCCAGTGAACTAGCTCCCCGCACAATGTCATCGATTGCGACAGTGTTCCATGAAGCAGGGCTGCCCAGTGGTGTTATAAACGTCATCTTTAATGAGAGAACAGCTGCTGGTGAAATCACCTCCGCTTTGATTCAGAACCCACACATCAAGAAGATCAACTTCACTGGAAGCACTGCTGTCGGCCGAATCATCGGAAAGCTGGCTGGGGAGCACCTGAAGCCCGTGATTCTCGAATTGGGTGGCAAGGCACCAGCCATTGTGTGGGAAGATGCCGACCTAGACTTGGCTGCAGAGCAATGTGCACGGGGTGCCTTCATCAATTCTGGCCAAGTGTGCATGTCCACTGAAAAGATCCTCGTACACAAATCTGTTCGAGCTGAATTTGAGAAGAAGCTGGCCGCCACAGTAGCAAAGTCCTTCTCCCCCGAAACCGACGCACCAGTCCTCATCGCGGGCGTGGCAGCCGTCAAGAACAAGCAGTTGGTAAAGGATGCCCTCTCAAAGGGTGGATCCATTATCCACGGCAATCCCGATCAGGAGGAGAGCACTCAAACCCGAATGAGACCTATCGTTGTGGGAAATGTTACCTCGGAAATGGATATATACAAAACTGAGTCATTCGGCCCTACTGTTTCGGTTGTGGAGATTGAGACAGAGGAGGAGGCAATTCAGCACGCGAACAACACCGACTACGGTCTATCCTCGGCCGTCTTTAGCAGCGATCTAAGACGGGCTCTCCGAATTGCCAAGGAGATTGAAACTGGCGCAGTTCACATCAACAGCATGACGGTTCATGACGAGACGAGTCTTCCTCATGGCGGCGCCAAGAGCAGTGGATATGGCCGATTCAACGCGGCGCGTGGCTTGTCAGAATGGCTCAGGTCGAAGACCATTACGTTTGATAATTAGGTGGATACTCTGCGTTATTGATACTGATGTGTCGGGATTTTGTTTGGTTACGTCGCATTGATAGAGAATACCCACCAGTTCATGACAACATTCTAGGACACTTAGACAGCAGTAAAAGCCCTGTAGTTTCCTCGGCATTTTACATCATGGTAAATAGGTTACGGAGATAGCAATTTTTTTTTCTCCCACCTCCGATCCATCTCGCCAATTGTTGTAATGTCCTTCAGTCCGGCCCCACGGCACTCATCTACGGCAAGTGGATTTGTGTGGGGGGAGCGGGGATAATATTCGTCGGCCCGTATGTACATGCCTTACCTGCTGCCGTAGTTCTCCATCCTGGATTACAATAATATTCTTATTAAGTGATTTGTAACCTTCGTTTGACGTCCGGCGCTGGGTGGGATGAGTGGACCTTTGCCGTTTCCCCAAGGTTCGGGGAACATGCATTGGTGTCACCTGCACAACAAAGCCCCCCTCTGGTGATCAGTCCTGCTAACCTGAGGAGCGGACATTTGAGTCCACCTGAAAAATAGAACACGGAAAAAAGGAAGAGGGAAGAATATTAAGATTTGCAAGAGTGTACTAGTTTGGATTCAATAATGTGCAGTAGCAAATGCAGGTGTAGGGTAAGCAGTACCCCAGATTTGATAAAAAATCGTATTACATAAGCAAACCTCAGCGATAAGGGAAAATTTAGAAGCCCAGCATTATCAGGAGTAGAAACCTGAGCCAAGGTCCGCAAGCTTCAACCCCAGCAACTTTGCACATCGCCAATCACACATTCTCAGACCCCACGTCACCTCCCCAAGCCCGCCAAAATGTCTTTCCTCGGAATGGGTCGCGCTCAGCCCACCTCGGAGCAGAAGATTGCTGCCGTCGAGGGTGAGATGCGCATGATGGCCGATACCTACAACCGGTGAGTCTCCCCTCACTGCCCTTGCGAAACCTGTTTGAATGAGTGAGATCCCAGCCATTGCTCATTGGGGCATGGGACAGAAGAAGAAAAAAAGGGGAGAAAGAAAGAAAAAGAACAAAAGGGAAACAGGTTTTTCTTCTGGAAACAGGTCGAGCTGACTGTGACGCTTCAATAGTCTCCAGAACTCGTGCCAGAAGAAGTGCATCCCCACCGACTACCGTGAGGGCGAGCTCAACAAGGGCGAGTCCGTCTGCCTTGACCGATGCACCGCCAAGTTCCTTGACACATCGATGAAGGTCAGCGAGATCATGCAGCAGCAAGGCCAGGCCATGGGCGGAGGCAAGTCCGGCGGTGGTCTCTTCTAAGCCGACTCAGCCGACCAGGGAAGGACAATAGGGAGATAGATGTATATGAAAGCTCGATCATGCGTCGAGTAGGATTACCGTCGCGGGAATGACACAAGAAAACACTGTATGAGTATGAAATGGATGCCCGGGTTTGGGAAATCACGGACTTGCATCAATGGGATCTGGAGACGATAGATGACGGGCTGTAAAACTAGTTGGTATGCGGATCAATGTCATGACCCATATGTGAGAACGAAGAAAAAAAAAATAAACACCTCTACTACACGTGTTGTTAACACTGCACTGAAGAACGCCATCCATGGTATCCGATGCCGGAGTCGCGAATAAAAACAATGTGCTTGATCCAAAACACAATACTCCTCGCCGCCGCCCCAATGTTCCCAAACAGACGCTATCATGGTGTTGAGCGTGTGATGTCGGGTCCCGTCCCAATGCCCGTGATGGTCCTGAAGACCCAATGCAGCCACCCTTCCTTCTCGAGTTGGATTTTCAGTGCATCGGCACGCTCCTCCATGTCCTCTACCTGCCGCTCAAAAGTGACGATGCCATCTTCCACGTCCACGACTTTCTGCAGCAGGGCGTTGATCTCGTAGTCGAGCCTGGCAACTAGCACCTCCACCTCCTTGAGGCCTTCGGTGAAGTGAGCTCGCTCCTCTGCAAGCACCTCATCCGCACTGACGCGAAGACGTTGGCAGGCTTCGTTGAGTTGCTCATACATGGCTTGGAGCTCCTCCTTGTCTCGGCCGTATCGCTCATCCAGCTGCTCCACATCCTTGAGCTTCTCCGAAACCCATGGCTCGATATCATTTTTGATGGCATCAATGCCGTCATTGAAATGACGGGCAAGTTGGGCATATGCCTCCAGGGTTGCGATATCAGCGGCATCATCGGTGATGTCAATGATGGGCTCCCAAGACAGCACTGCTTCTTCGCCATCCCCGAATGACATTCTTCGAGGCCAGCGGTTCTCGTTCAAGACATGTTTTCTTGGAGATTCAGCGAACCCCACGCTATGTCTCCGGAACAGCCCTACTCGCGCCAGCTTCGTCTTGGCTTCTGCCGTCAAGATTGGCCCCCTGAAGTCGGATTCATCGGCCAAAGAACCTACAGCAGAAGGAGCTTTCGATAAAACACCCTTGCGCATATCAGCGCCAATGTCACTCAAAACCCCTTCCTGCTCACTTCTTTTTTGTGTTTCAGAGTCTGGGGCACTCGCTGGCTTGAAGTCGACAGTGGATGTTGACGCAAAATGATTTGTCTGGGGGAGGCCCGAAACGGCATCCGTGTCTCCTCTTCTCATGGCTGCGAGGTACTCTTCAGGCTTGTTCTTCCACGTAAAAGCCCTGTTTATTCCCATCGCTGGTGGAGCAGTGGCGTAAGCAACAGGGTTAGGCGCGGCCGTGTTGGGGCCGACGATGTCTGAAAAGTCCTCTTTTGTAGATATGGACGGCCGGGTGTTGTGGCCTCGCAAACCACCACCTACTGCATCTTTGATGCGTCCCAAACCAGAACGGGCATCGTTCATTTTTCCTGCAACGCTTTTAAATACGGTTTTTGGCAAGGCATCCTTTTCACCCGGAGTCTTGGTCACACTGATGGCGGAGCCAGGGGGAGGGAGCGCAGAATATATGCCCGGTGAGTCCTCAGGTGGCTTGATTTCTTGATCTTCCTCGGGCAGCACTATTGGGTTGAGTCGTTTGGCATTGCTGACTGGGGGTTCATCCTTCCAGACTAGAGCAGTGCTTAGTTCTGGGGTTCGGTCAGGTATTTCGGCGACGGTCCTGCGTGGTTTGCCCTGCCAAAGCCACTTGGGCCGCTCGCCGTATACCAGACCAGCAAATTTGTCGATATCCGGTGTTTCGATATCTGCTAACCCGCCCTTGTCCTTTCCAGAGACAATTCCCATGACGAGCTCGCCTCTCTTGCCGCCGATTTCAGTGACGGTTGACTTCACAGCTCGCTGCACACCCCAGCTTTCTCCCACAGCAGCCTTTGCAGAAGTCTTGTAAAGCTTTACTAGTGTCTGGCGGTCCAGCCGCCGTGTCTTTTCAAGCTTTTGCGACTTTTGGAAGTGCCCAATACCCCGTTTTGTGTTGTCGATATCAAAAACATCCTTGGAGACTGGCGCGCCATACCAATGGAGACGGTTCCGCGCTCCCATCAACATGCCGAGAAGTGCAGAGACTGTAGACGGGCCGAGAATGCCATCGGTTGGCTCGAAGTTGTAGTGCTCAGCCCCGACCTCGATCCACCAATTGTTGATTGCTGTCTCAGTCATGTCGCAGAGCAGCCCGTCAATGTACTCATGATCTAATTTTTCGAACATGTACAGGGCAACTTGACACAATTTTATCAGCTCAATAACTGCCTGAGACACGGAAACACGATCGCTGGTTTTGTACAGCTGCTGAAACTTGGCTTGAGTTGCCTCGGTTGGATCATTGAGCGTCAGCCCTGATCGGCCGGAGCAACCCAACCTCTTTAAATCCTCATTGACGATGAAGGTTTGCCGGTATTTTCGAATGTCACCATCGGGGACTAGAATGACAGTGAGAGCCGAGGGAAAGCTGCTCAAGTTCGTCACCATGAGCTCACCCAAAGCTGTCTCTTTGGGTCGCGCATGAAATTTCTGAATGGCCTTGAAGTAGAAGCGGAGTTTGACAGGCCAAAGGCTTTCATCCGCCGGAACGGAAAGAACGCCAACTAGAATCGAATGCTTCTGATCGCCCGTGTATGTTGTCACGACTAGCGTTGGGGATTGCCGCGAGCACGCCCATTGTTCGACCAGGTAGGATTCGTAGCCGCGTAGCACAGCGCGACGCTCGACAACTATGACGCAGCTGTCGTCTTCTAGGTACCTGTGATTGCTATTAGCATGTGGCTTGTCTTCCGACGGGGCGGCTGGGGGCGGTAAGGGTCGCGACGCACCTGAATGCGAACGGGTCGGCAAAAACGAGTTGCTTCCGCTGCACCGTGGGCAGCTGCTGGAGCGAGGGCGCCGCCTCGACGCTCCCATCGTGAGATTGGCCCGCCCGCTGGAGTTCGGAGGATCCTGGGACATTCGAAGTGTCGGAAGGGTTGGCTCGCGTGGCTCGCTGGATCGAGCCCCTGGTGGCCGACGAAACAAAATCGTCGTCGTAGCGGTGGATTCGCGAATCAGGCGGTGGGAATAGGAAAGCCATGGCGTCGGTAACGAGGCCTGAAGCTTGTGTGGTCGAAGTCGAGCTACATTCTCGCCCGTCCAGCCTCGGGAGAAGTTGATCTGGGACGAGGCTCGGAGGGTTGCGACAGGTTTGTGCTGCAGGCTGGCACAGTTAGATGGCGAAGCTCGCATGTGATGCAATAGCTTGCACAATGCGCTGGGTGGGCGGCCGCATGCATATGGCTGGCTGGCTGCGGGGCACTAACTCGGCCCATGTCCCCACCACCAGCCTGAGTGGCAGGCACAAAACTCTGGGGGTGGGTTCTGTTCGTGCCGTTGGGAGAGGGCTGACAAGGCTTTGGAGGGCCTAGGATGCATCGAGAAGGCTCTTTGGCGATTGCACTTTCGGTCGGATGGTTTCCGCCGTTATTGATCACGATTCCCTGCACAAACCGATTCTCCGACCGCCCCTGTCACCGTCGGCCAGCTATCCGACTGCACATTAGGAGCAATTGTGCATCCAGAGCGGGGAAAACCAACTCGCTTAAACGCATAATTTCCCAGCGGTTATCGATACCGCCCCAGCGCTATCATGATCGTCCATGCCTGGCTTGGTTCGTCACTCGGACCTCAGACGACGTCAATAACGAGCCATTTCACGACCGCCCAACGTTTTCCCGGTGGCCGAGCGCCAGCTAACGATCTGACACATTCGATTGCACCATAAGAAATACGGCATAGGGAACCGTCTCTATTGCGAGCTTCGTCGGCCGCCCGAACTTGGCCCTCTCACCCGAAGCCATGGCTGGATCCGACGACCATGTTTCACCGTTTGGGCCTCTGATGGCCGAGCTGGCTCGCATGAGAAAGTCCAACCTCAACTCTGCGATTGAAGATGTTGATGGGATAATTGATTTGCTCACCGCGACGAGAGAGCAGGTCGCTGCCGGTTCGTGTCCGCCATTTCTCTTTGCCCAAACACACCCTCAACTAACTTTCCGCCCAGATGCCGATGCTCACCGAATCGGCATGGCCATGACGACCCTGCAGAACCCAGTCAAGGCTCGCTTCGATGCCATCACACAAGATTTGAAGGAGGTTACAAAGGCGCAGAAAGGATTTGGAAAGGCTTTAGACAAGGTTCGCTGTCATTTTCGCCTTAACCTACTGAGCCCATCGCTGACCCAGTCCAGGCCCTTCCTCACCGAGAGCTCCCCATGGAGACTGATGCCATGGCTGACCACCCGAATCTGATCAACAGAGCCATTGCCATGCATCTCTTGCGCGAGGGTCACTTCTCTGTTGCCTCAACATTTCTCAACGAAGCCCACGACCACCCACCACAGCGAGTCGCCCATGCCCCCTCCCGGACGGACGAGGACGGTGATGACGACATGGACAACGACGACGACGACGACGACGACGACGACGAAGAGGATGACCAGGATGCTGACATGGGGAACTTGCACTCTGAGGATTTGCAGCACAAATTTGCCGAGATGTACAGCATCCTCTCTCAGCTCAAGGACCGGAACTTGGTACCTGCTATCGAATGGGCACGCCTGAACAGCCCCCAGCTTGACGCCAAGGGCAGTACTCTCGAGTTTGAACTCAGCAAGCTTCAGTTTGTCTGGCTTTTCAAAGGTCCAAGTGTCAATGGATTGCCCGACAACGCCCACAACGGCCACCTTGGTGCCCTGGCCTATGCCCGTGCCCACTTTGCCCGCTTCCAAGCACGCCACCTTCGCGAGATCCAGCAGCTCTGCGCCGCCATGGTCTACTCGCCAAATCTCGCTGCCTCGCCCTACCGCCACATCTTCGAGATTGAATCGGCATTTGACGACGTTGCCATGTCCTTTACTCGCGAATTTTGTTCTCTATTAGGTCTCTCCGCCGAGTCACCCCTCTATATGGCTGTCACTGCTGGCTCCATTGCTCTACCTCGTCTCATCAAGTACACCACCTACATGCGCGAGAAGAAGACGGAGTGGACTACGGAGAACGAACTTGCTTTTGAGACGCCGCTACCGGAATCCATGATATACCACCCCATCTTTGTGTGCCCCGTCAGCAAGGAGCAGACTACCCAAAAGAACCCAGCCATGATGCTGCCATGTGGTCACGTCATCTGCAGCGAATCCCTCCACAATATTACAAAAGCCGCTCGGTACAAGTGTCCATATTGCCCCACCGAAGGGCACCTCAAGGAAGCCGTCAAAATCCAGTTCTAGATTTGCGCCTCGCTCTCCCGGCCTACCATTTTCCTTGTTTTTTTATTGTTTTTTTTTTCACTCCGGTTTAGTTTATCTTTGGGCTGCTGCTCTGCGGGACCAGTAGCATTCGGACCTGGCGTTGTTAGGATGCAGACTTTTTGTAGCGGGCTTTGTTATTTACTCCGTCGTGCTTGGCACTTTCATATTGTGGCATGGGATGGAGAATGGATATAGCGGGAGCAAAGCGTGAGCGACTCTTATTGGGAAATGTCTCTCCTTGGAGCTAGGTAGAATAGGCCGGATAGATGCCACCGACGTGTTTCTGCGCGTCTTTGGCTGTGAGCGCACACTGTAATCAAACTATGATCAACAAGATTATATCTCGTCCATTAACATACCAACTGCAACTGACATGGCACAAGAGGGAGGAGCAGGTGAAACATTTTTCAAACATTTATTCAAGTATGGACTAATGAAACAGCCAGGCTAAAGCCATCTACTAGATAAAACTATCGCTTCTAAAACCTCACGGGTTTCCAGACCGAGGGGTTGCCTCTATTCAAGGGAACAACCCATTATCCAATCCTGTATATCCCGGAGAAAATGAAAGTCCAAAACTCCAGCATGCTTCATTCAAGGGAATGATAGTTGCTTCAACGCCCGCAAGTAAAAATACAAAGAAAATATCAAAATCAAAAAACTAAGCAAATTCCCACATGGGTAATGGGGGGGATATCTTTGGTTCGCCTCAGTCCACGCCTCTTCCATTTAGTCACCGACCGATCCCGAGCCCGCCCTGCTGACCGGTGTCTGAAGCAAAATTTTTTATTCCTTTCGTAAAATCGTTTCTTTATACAATAGAGGAGAGCGCATTGATCGTGACACGATGTTTGAATGTAGCCAAGTTTGCGCCCGGCTTAGTCGATAGTCATGCGACTGGGCATCTGGGGCTTCACGTCTTGCAGGTTGATGGAGTTGAGATCTGGCTTCTCTTCAACCTTTCGCTTGGCGTTGAGGTGAGGCTTGAGACCAAGACCAAAGTTGCTCATGCAGATGATAGCGTTGGCGATGGTGAGAATAATGAGGAGAATTGTGATGACAGCGAATGCGGTGAGTGATTTCCGAACGGCCTCGTAAGATGCCTTGTATCCAGGCTGGTAAATTCGAACGAGCTTGAAAATGAAGTAGCTGAGACCGCCAAGGTAGAGAATGATGATGAAGGCCATGCCAATCTTGTTCTCTCGGCGAGTGAAGAAAGCAGCACCCAGGAGGATGAGAATTGTGATGGGGATGGTCACAATGGTCAACGCAAATTCGGGGTCGGACTTCTGGGCGACAACCACGACGAACTGAATGATGAAACCCAAGAAGAAGAAGAAATCAAACTTGAGAAGAGCAATGTAAATCTAGAGGGCGTTAGTGATTGTCAAACGGTAACTGGCACATTGAACTCATACCTGGTAGTGCAGGAAGCGCTTCTTCATGCGGTAGTCGGCACCAATGTTCTTCAGGATATCCCAGGCGTATTCTTGGTAAATCTTCCACGAGATGAAACCCATTCCTACCGTGGCGAAGGCAATGATGACAGGAATGGCGATTAGGAAGGGCTTGATATCAGACCACAGCTGGGCGGCGGTAATATCAGGGTCCAGAGAGTTGTTGAGGCCAAGAATAGTGATGGCCTCTTGAATCTGGTCGATCTGGATGGTCGTGTACACCATGAGGGCGAGGTTGGAGAAGCAAACTCCGATGACTTGAATGGTGTTCTTCTGGCGCAGAGCGTCCCAGACTACAATCAAAGTGTAAAGGAAACCGAAGATGAAAAGCGTCAAGAAAGTGGGAATGGTCTGAGCCTGCGACTGAACTTCTGGCCTGTTTCGTTTGTCGCCAAGGTTGGATTGAAATTTGGCAAAGATGTAACTGGAAGGGTTATTAGCATCATGGTCCGGGAGGGGGGCAAATAATTACATACGCCTCGAAGCAGATGCAGAGAACAGCCTGGAGCGCTGACACTCCCATGAAGGAGGTTGGCCATCTGCTCTTGAGGAAACCCATGCTGTCATGATGGGTGCTGGGAGCGGCAACCGAGGCAGACAGGCCCTCGCGATAAGCGTAGCCCTGGTTGTAGGCAGGATTTACCTCATGGGCGTTGTCAGGAAATGCCGGCTGGTGCACGGGAGGTTGGTCGTAAGTTGGAGACAGGTCGCCATCGCCGTAGGACTGAGAGTAGTTGTGTCCTCCATAGCCATAGCCAGTGTCGGTGCCGAGGAGCGACTTTCGGGACTCGAGTCGGGTAGCCAGGGTGGGCAATATATCGACTCCTACCGGGAGTCACGGACAGTTACTTGGGTATTAAGAAGTCGATGAGGGGCCAAGGATGGAGCCCGCGAGGTTGTGGTCGATGGGAGGTGGCGACCGCTGGGGGGGAGCTCGCGGTATGGTGTGGTATAATAGGGACGCGTGTCTGTCGACAGTCGCTGGGTGTGGAAAGCCGCAGGGGTTCGCGGAGGGAGAAGAAGTCGAACTAGATGGTAAACAGACGGACAAGGAAAAGTCGCGAGTATTGAGGGAAACGAGAGACGGCGACGCAATTACGAGCGGAGTCGATGAAGCGCGCAAAAGGATTCGATTTGATATGGACTGGCGTTTGGGGGGTGTGGAGGATGGAAAGAGGAAGAAGGGGAAGAACTAGGGGCGAGAGGAGAGGAAAAAAAGGTAAACGTTAGAGAGTAGGTTTTGGTTGAGCGGCGCTGAAACAGATTGGATAAGAGGATCGGGTTTGGAGAAATGGCAGGAGGGCGAACAGGGAAGAGCCAGCAAGAAGGGCCGGGGTCTAGCTGTGGCGGGCTAGTGTGGGTCCGGGAGCGTGTGGGCGACGGTGCCAGTGCTGCACTTTGGGGCACCTCGGGGGGCGGAGAGCCTGAATTTCTAGTGGAGGCTGGCCGCTAAAATAAAAAAAAAAAAATTGTGCTCGCAGAGAGAGGGTGCCAAGGGCTGCCAAGGGTTCCAGTGAGAGGAGAGCTCGGGCTGTCAGTCGTAATTTGTCTCAGACTCTGGGGCCGGTGGCTTGGAACTGTTCGGGACGCGAGATAGAGCAGCAGAACAAAACCCCCGCGAAAAAGAGTTCAAGTTTCATTTGATGTGTCGCCGGTTGAGTAGGGCAGAAGAAACAAGCGAAGCAGGACAGGTCAGCAGCGCCATCAGCATGAACCCGAGGGCTGCGGTTTGGGGGCTGGGGACGTCCTTTTTCAATGTGTGCCCGTGGTAGGCGTTATGCAAGGCCTCCCAGCGGCGCGCAACCACCACCACATTATTGCCTTCACCAAACGAGCCCAGACCAAGCCAGCGGCACAAGCCACCGAACTGCTGTCCAGGACGGATTCAGCCTTGGGGAGCGAGGGAGGGGAGGGGGGAGCGGAGACAGCCGGTGGACCAGCTGCCAGCGACTGGTCCCCCAACGGACAAGCAGCAAATGCCAGTGGAGGGACAGGACGACGGGCCTCGTGCTGTAGGCGGCCTAGGTCTGACTCCAACTGCATGGAAGGAAAGCATCTCAGTCAGCCCCGGGGGGCTCTCTGTCTGACTACCTCCGGCGTGCGTGCGACGTTGATGGAGGAGCAGGACAGCGCCAACAACGGTAGGACCAGTAGGACCTGCGGGACCAGGACAGCCGTGGTTGGGCAGCCAAGGTCATCCATGAAGATCCTCCTGGCCGCCGACACAAGTGTTGTTTTTAGCACGCAGCCGGAGGGCTCCACACCACTGGGCTCTGTGCGTGCGGCAGTGCAGCCACCACCTCTTTGGGACGGAGAGGAGGCTCTGCCAAGAGTATCCCCTGTTAAGACCCCAGCCTCACAAATACGAATAAAATTGTGCACCGCACTATCGCCAGCTACCAACAGCTGCCTGGGTGGGACCGGAATGAGCACTTGAACAGGGCTCGGCTCAGCATGCCGCCATGTACAGCCACAGTTTCCCGCTCAACCAAAGTCGCCAAAGTCTCCCTCCCCATGACGGCATCGACCAATCCCCAGGCCGCCGGATGGCGCTAAGAGCGCCTTGGCATGCCTCTGTTGCATTGCCGCAAGTTCTAATAACGGCAATGGACTGATGCGGAGTTCATCTGGTTTATTGTTATTTTCTTTCTTCGCCCTGTTGCTCACTTCGGGATATGAGTAAAGATGGCTGCAGGATCATGAAGCATGTCCGGGTTCATTCCCTTCCCACCCGGACCTTCAGAGGAGAGAGGCCGCCGCTGTCACGCAAGTTTGGCCGCCACTAACGACTGCCACAAACGTGACCGGTCCGCGACCGTCCACCCACTGGGGCAATGTTTCCTGGGGCTTGCTTGATTGATTGATTCATGGGCAAGGCAAAGCGACAATGTGTGCATTTAGAGCTCCATTCCCCGTCGCAGGCTAGCGCTGTCCCGTCTCCCAAAACCACAGAGTGGCGGCCCATGGCTTCGAGCTGGCCAGCTTTGGCTTGGCTGGCTTGTGCATGTCTGCATAACCCGGGTTGACGTGACGTACTCTGTTTGTCCCCAAGACGTGGATATCTTGGCCACTTGGCAGTGTACCCAGGCGAGCTGCTTGGCTGCAGGTTGTCGACACCATCATTGGACATATGTGACCCTCACTGCAGACGCGGTGCTCCTCGTATCCCTTTTGCTTCCCCGGGGTCCCCGGTGTCATCTGCCGATTTGCTCACTTCCTTGCTGCGTTGCTGCAGCGCAAAACGCATTGTGTGTGAGAATACCACCAGATCTGCGCAGGTACGGGGGAATACGTAATATATGTGCATCACCGTGTGCCAGCGCCCTGCAACCAAAAAATCTCCGGAGACGAATATAGCGGCCTAATGGTGTTGCTGGAAAAGCTGCACGTCAGCCCGGAACGGACATGGCCAGTGCCAATCCCTCGTACAGCACAAATTGCTGCAACCCGCGAACGTCATCTGCGATTGCGCACGGCGTGCCCCATCAGGCCACTCTGGGCACAACCACGAACCTGTTCCGGTTGCGCGCGCTGCGCTTGTAGAGTGTGGGAGGCTGCTTGCGTGTGACGGCACTGGTGGGTGGTGCGCCCGTCGACCGAGATCTCGATGGCCGCGATAAGAATGCCGAAAAATGCCTGATGAATCCCGCCCTCGCCGCTTGGCTTTTGCTTGGCTGTAGCGCGCCTTTGACCGCCAGCGGCTGATACGAGGGAGCCTTGGAGCTCGGCGCCAACGACCCGGCAAAACCTTCTCCTTCAGGGCTGATTTCGCATATCGCGCGTGGCCCAGTCGTTTCCATGAGACGCCTAATTGAGAAGGATTCGCACGTGTTGCAATCGTGGTTGGCAGGCGTGTCGTCGGATCTAAGGCGACGTGTGTAATTCCTCCAGGGACTGTCCCTGGCTGTCATCCGAGGCCATGAGAGGAGAGTGGGCAAATCGCATGAAACGTGACGTCTGTCTACTCCCTTGGGTTGATTTAACAGAGCGGTTCGGCGGCACCAGATGGCGGCATATTTACGACATTGAAGAGGTGCTGTTTATTACTATTGCTGATTGCCTTCATCATTGACTATGGATATTGTTCCCTGGTGCCATTTCTCGAGGGTTTCAGCATGATATTCTGCATCGCACTTGTCCACGACCGTTTACAACAATGATGACAATGACGCTTGTCTCGTCTTGGAACAGTTTGCCAAGATCTGGCTTTTCACCATGCCATGCTCCTATCTTTTCAATTAAAATGCAATCTCTGCTTGTGATGCCTTCAAATGATGATGGGGATCCAAGTCGGAACTGCCCGAGTGTGGTGTGGGCTGTAAATCCTGCAAGCATGGCAAAGACTGTTTAAACCTGACACCTGCTCACTTTAATAAATTGAATAGTTCCGCCTGTGCCTGGATCTGCGTCATAGCCCCCCGAGAAGATGACAAGGGGAGCACCGGGGCATCAAGAGAGCTGTGCACCTATTTAGCAGATAGGAATTGATTGGCGCCCATGACGTGATCCGCAGGCGGTGTCAAGGATGCGATGGAATAACGTTGTTCAGTGATGGAGATCCTGATATTAACTTGACGGGTGCAACCTGGTTTTCTGTCGTGAGCCTGTCCCAGTTGCCCTGCGTCGCAACTATGTTTTATGTTAAGTGGACGCACCAAGTAACGCTGGAGGGAGCCATTTGAGAGCTGTCATTAGTGATGAGTTGAATGAGGAACCTGAGAAGGTCTCTTGAAATTTCAACATCTCCGATTCGCTTGAGTTAATACGTGGGTATTCTAATCTAATGGATTCCAGCGCGAGACATAGCGTCTTTGTCCCAACCAAACTCGGTTCTAGTTATATGCATTGCCGCGAGCCGCTTGGGCGTTTTGATTTTGTTTATTAACCTGCACATTCCGTTGATTAACATGAACGGCTGATCATGAAAAGTGCTATTTTGGTACTATTTCACGTGAACCTATTTAAGCCAATCTCATTCTTAAAGTGATGTCCGAAGCCAACCGTGCAAAGATGACATCTGCACCGCCTCTTTTACCAGTAGGATGGCTAGTAAGTGGGCCACAAGAACCTGTAAAATGGGACCATTCTTGCTCGCGAATTGCTCAATCGCCTTGTGGGTTCGACTAGCGGGTTACTTCATTCTAGAAGGATTGATCTATGCGGAAGCAAGCCTGGACTGCGAAATTATTTCCTAATACCCTAATAAAGTGAACATTGGAGTTATGGGAGCGTAATAATTTACGTCATTGTTGACACCACCGTGTCGTATTGGTGTGGTATAAAGCGCCAGAATGATATGGCTGGTAATTGACATATTTCCTCGTCTTGCAACCGTCAGCCATGATCTCATAGAGACTGTTTCGTGCTGTTGATATACCACGCATGAAAAAATCTAATTATTCTTATTTCACTAAGAAAAACATGTTGGGGCGTTTCCGATGTACACCTAATCTATAGCTAAATTGAGCAAAGGACGAAATTTCCAGAAGTAATCGATAAACCATCTACTGGACTCAAAGACCCTCTTTTAATAAAGAATATTCATATGACTTCATAAAGCTAGATTGATCGTTACGCAAGATGCTATTCGTGGATTTTTAATTCCGTGAATCTGGCTAACAAGCGCTCATGCGAGGTCTTGATGCCACCGGGCAAATAAATGGCTGGCAAAGCATAGTTAGGAATGTCGTCTCTCTAGACTCACTGACGGGGCCTGTAAGCCCCGAGTTTTGCTCTTGATTGGAAGCATCACGGCAGTGAGCACTTCCTCGTCAAAAGAGGATCGACGAATAGGAATTGTGCTGTGACATAAGGAATGTCCTTTTTCTTGTGATAAAAGCATTGGATGCCTTATTTAGAATAGGCAAAGCGGGAAGCTGCAGGGGACCCGCTTCATGTTCGCCGCATATTCTTTCCGTCTTGTTGGTTGAGTTACTCACCCAAATGCACATCATCTTATCCCTTGATACATAAGCATAGTAATTGGGAATATTCAAGGAAATGCTCGCTTTATTGGGATATTTTGGGCAGCGATTGAAGGTAAGTGATGATTCCTGCACTCGGAGACTGTCTGCACGAGATGGGTTGCAAGTTGAATTCTCTACGAGTTAGCGAAGGGATATGTATTTAACTCGCGCGACCGGATTCATGGATTTATGGATTGGCTGATAGAGCTGAACCAATTGGCGAAAGCTGCAAGGCAGTCAGCTGGTGCAGCAAGGGTGTTTGGCGAATGCATTGGACGGTGCATGGGTGATGCGAAGAATACGGTGGCCACTCCCCTGTTGCCGTTGCTGGATGAATGAACATGAGTAAATGTGACGGGGTGCGAAAAAAGATACCCATTTGAGATGACAATTGCCCAGTTGAGCAGAATTGAAGTTTCCGTTATGAACTGAATTGCTGCCGTCTCCCTGAGGCCACAATTCGATTTCGTTTTTCTAGTTGGTCTCGGGACGGGCTAGTTGCGGCCAAGCGGTGTGTGAGCGTCAAAGCGTGGCGGAGTTCGCATACCTCATGGCTCATGAGATGATGCTCACGTTGCGTTGTGATGATACGAGGCCACACGTGCATTCCTCGGAGCTAATCGGCCGTTTGCAAACCCCTCATTGCAACCTGAGTTCGCAGCGATACAGTCGCATACATAAAACCCCACACGGTTCGTCTCGGGCCTGCATTGCGTCGCATCTCCTTCACTCATTTTCCCGGGACGCAGGCGACCTGCTTGGCCAATCGCCGCCATGCCATCGTACAACTTCCCGACCCAACCGGTTGCCGATGCCGACGCCGTAATTTCGGGTCCCAACTATCGTTTCACCGTCATCAACCATGTTGTCCTGCGGTATGAGTGGGCGCACGACGGCGTCTTCGAGGACCGCGCATCTACCTTTGCCGTCAACCGCAACTTTTCCGAGCGCCCGAAGCCCCTGGTCACTGAGACCGAGGACACGCTTGAAATTGCCACGCCCAGTCTCCATCTGATCTATGACAAGAAGCGCTTCAGCCCCAACGGCTTCCATGTCGAGTTCAAGAGCAAGACCACCCTATGGGGCGCCGAGTGGCGCTACGGCGAGAAGCCCAACGAGAACCTGGGCGGAACGGTAAGGACGCTGGACGGCATCGACGGGCGCTGTGACTTGGGCCTGGGTGTCTTATCCAAGGCTGGCTATTCTGTAATCGACGACAGCGAGACCATGCTGTTCGACGGAAGCGGTTTTGTAGCGCCGCGAAGGGTGGGTGATCGTGTTGATGGGTACATTTTTTCCTACGGACGTGACTACAAGGCGGCGATGAAGGCGTTTTTTGCCGTATCCGGACACACGCCCAAGCTTCCCCGGTGGGCGCTCGGGAACTGGTGGAGCCGCTACCACAAGTACACTGCCGATTCGTACCTCGCCTTGATGGATGATTTCCAAGATAAGCAGATTCCCTTGTCTGTTGCCGTCATTGACATGGACTGGCACCTCGTCAGCGACGAGCGTGTTCCGCATGCCGGGTGGACGGGCTACACCTGGGATAAGAAGCTCTTCCCGGACCCTGTCGAGTTTACGGATGAACTGCATAAGAGAAACCTCAAAGTGACGCTAAATGACCACCCCCATGGAGGCATTCACCACCACGAAGACCAGTACGAGGATATGGCCAAGTTCCTGGGCCATGACACAACCAACAAGGCCCCCATCCACTTCGACCCCACGAGCCCCAAGTTCATGGATGCCTACTTCAAAATCCTGCACCGCAGCGTTGAAAACCAGGGCTGCGATTTCTGGTGGATTGACTGGCAGCAAGGCCCCTTCTGCCGGATCCCTGGCATCGATCCTCTCTGGCTGCTGAACCACTTCCAGTACCTGGACCACAAGGAGGTCTTGGGCGACCGCGGGGCTCTGGCCTTTTCTCGGTATGCTGGCCCCGGAAGCCACCGCTACCCCATCGGTTTCTCGGGAGACGTCTTTATTTCCTGGGAGTCGTTGGCGTTTCAGCCCGAGTTCACTGCAACGGCGTCCAATATTGGATATGGCTGGTGGAGTCACGATATTGGAGGTCACATTTCTACCTTTCGCGATGACGAACTTGCGACTCGCTGGGTCCAGCTTGGCGTTTTCTCTCCCATCATGCGACTGCACTCGTCAAACAGCTTCTGGTCTTCAAAAGAACCCTGGAAATATCGTGCGGACGCAGAGCAGTCCATGACCTACTTCATGCAGTTCCGGCACGGCATGCTGCCTTACCTCGACACCATCAACGCAAACTTTACGCGCCAGGACGAGCCGCCAGTAAAGCCACTTTATTGGGAATTCCCCATGCTGGAGGAGGCTTACAGATACCCCAATCAGTACTACTTTGGCCCTTCTCTGCTGGTTGCCCCTATAGTCCAGCCCCGGGATCTGAGGACCGGACACGCGACAGTCCATGTTTGGTTGCCGCCAACACCGGCTCGATACGTTGACTTGTTCAACGGCGTGGTGTACGATGGCGGCCGAGAAATGCAGCTGTGGCGCACACTTCAAGCGATTCCTGTGCTGGCTCCAGAAGGTGCAATTATTCCCATGGAAGCGGCGGCAGAGCCCAGCAACGGGGCATTCAACCCGGAGTCATTGGAAATCATAGTAGTTGTCGGCCGCGATGGAAGCTTTACCTTGATTGAGGATACGCGGGATGATATAGGTGCACCGGCCGTCGGACCGGAAGCGAACCCGGCTGATTTCGAGCGCCTGACGCAAATCAACTGGGATCAAGCGTCGGGAACGCTAAAGGTAGACAATGTAGCAGGCCGGCAGTGGAGTTTCCGGTTCCTCTCGGTGCTGGACGAGACGCTGGACATCATCGTGACGGCTCGTGGCGTCGCGATCGAACCGGAGGAAGTTGCCGTCGCAGACAGCAACGATCTATTCCCCGGAACGGTCGTCCAGCTTCCTAGAGAGGCTGTTGGCCCCATCACCATCAGTATCGGCCCCGACCCCCAGCTCAGTGTTATAGACCACACCGAGAGGATCCAGGACTTGCTGCTGGCTTTCCAGATGGAGTATCACATGAAGGACCGCATCTACGACATCGTGACGGGCTCTCAGCCGATCCAGGTGAAACTCGGCGCGCTGCTCGCTCTTGATTTGGACAAGGGAATTATTGGGCCCATCATGGAGCTGCTGGTCGCAGATAGTAGGACAAAATAAGGGGAGTGCGAAGCTGACATCCGAATGGAGGAATGTTCGTAGGCCAAAGCGAGAATAACATAGCGGGTTTTGCTTTCGTCATGAGCGTCTGTACTAATAGATGCAAATACCAAGCCAATAATTTGTCAAGTTTATACCAACACTTGTGCGCTTTGAATATGTGTCATGGGCCGGCTGCAATCGAAAATGTTGAATGAATCCCGTAGGAATTGGGTTGAAGGATGATGGCTGCACGCCAACCTAAACAATCTACTTTTCTTCATCCTCCTTGGCATCCGGTTTGATATAATCAACCTGCACAATCCTATGAGCAACACCGCCACCGCCGCGCTTCTCTTCGACGACCAGGGCGGTAAGCTGCCGTCCGTAGACGCACCCCGAGTCCAGGCCAAACGCATACCTTAGCCCCTGAATCATGTTGGCGTCCTCCCTGGGGCTCTCTCTCACCTCCACGTTTGGCTCGATCTTTAAACCACCCCCGGCATCATGGCCGTACACGGCAACGGCGCGGTCCCCGGGATTTTGCAGCAGGTTTTGCCTGCGGTTCCAGGCGGAGCTCCAGGAGTCGCCTTCGTTGCCCTCGATTGGGATGGTCCAGTTGTCAAGGCTGGCTTGCTCTGAAACCTCGAGCTGCGCGAGCTCTGCATCAACTTCCTCATCGGTGATGGAACAGTTTGGTGTGCGCCCACGAACGCGACCCCGTCCTGCCTTGATTATAGCCGTGCGGATGTTCTCCTTTTCCTTGTCATCGTCGGGGTACACCAGGCTGCGCATATTCATAACTGCCCACGGATCGTGTTCCTCCAGGGGCAAGCCTGGGACCAGACCAGCGTGCACAACGATTACTGACCCAGAGTTCCAAGGGGCCTCAGTGGCATTGGTAAACGACCCTATACGCAGTATCAAAGGTAGGGACGATAGCCACGAGATTTGATCCTCCGTCAGAGTGGCTGCCGTCTGGTAGTCTTTCTCGACAAGATTCGGGAGTATGATATGACTGGCAGTGGGCTCTGGATGTTCCGCATCTTGCGTAGTCTTCAACCCTCCTGACTCGTCGACATCAGGACCAACACTAACACCAACACCATCTGCCTGACTCTTCTTCATAAGCCGGGCCGCCAGGAGAGCCCGCTCGTCATTGTTACCCAAAACAGCGTATGCACCATTGTCCATGGCAAACTGCACAACCCCGGCGCTATCGGGCCCTTTGTTGACCAAGTCGCCGACTAAGATAAGATGGTCCCCGGCACCCTTGTCAAAGCCAATGTCATGCAGCAACTTCCGCAGCTCGGCCAACTGGCCATGGACATCGCCAACGATGACTAGTCTCCTGGTCTCTTCGCTGCCTATTCTCCAGCGGCCCGGAGTGGACTCTTCGCCAGAGAGCGGCTCCGATCCAAAGTCTGCCACCATGTTTTCAAAATAGTCTGGCGGGCTGCGCGCATTGATCCAGAGACGGATTGGCGGCACATTGCCTTGCCCTGGCTGCTGCTGAGAGCTGCCATCATCACGCACAGCTTCTGATGACGACATGTTGATGCTCCGATACAAAACTTTTGTCCAGTTGAGAAATTGTAAGCCAAACAACTGTTGCATCCAGGCCTAGTGGAGAGTGCTGCCTAACCGGAACTGGAAGATAGCTATAGCCGGTCGAAAAGGATTCGCTATCAAACGACATCATTTCAATGGCTTCGTTTAGTGAACCAGATTTAATAAATAAAAATTCGGGGCAACTATCACCACCATTTTCGGCATACATGTTTTCGAAAATGGAACCCCTCAACGCCGCACATGGACATATTCGGACCAACACCTTTGAGGACTTTTTTTTTTCGGTCAATAAATATAGGCTCAATGAGAAAGAAATTACATATGCTATAAAAAGTCGAGATCCCAGGCTCCCCAGCCATACCCGAGTACGCTGGCATCAGGCACATCGCCGACCGGTGTCATGTCTGCTCCATTGAAAAACACGGCATTTGCCGGTGTCTGCTGCACCGCAACATGAAACTGGGCGCTCGCGCGTTCTACTTCTCTCGGCTCCGGGGGGTACAGGACATACTGGAAACAGGTTGCCGTGCCCAGAACCCGCTGCACTAAGGCGCTGAACCGCGAGATGCATGGCTTCAGCGCAGCCTCAGCGCTCTCCTTTTTGGAAGATGGCCCTCCTGCTGCGCTGTCGCTGGCCAGGGGAAACACGGCCGGGTTGGTGTAAAATCCCGACACTCCACCGGCTGCAATGGCCGCGAATTGCTGCAGCATCTGCACGGCTTCGCGGGGAGCTGACCAACCTTTGGGGAACGCCTCAAAGACGGAAATAAGGACGGCGACTTCGTCCCGGGCGGTAAAGGGAGCCGCGGCTTGACCTTCCCAATTTGCAGAACTACTTGTTGCTACAAAGTCATGCATCAACACTAGGCACACGGGGAGCAATCGGCACAGAGTCACTCGGTTGAGCGGGAGCTGCCGCTGTTGGAGCAAGATTGAGTTGGCCTGGAGCTGCTTTCGAGCAAACTCGAGAAATTCCTGCCTCGTAACTGCGGACGCTGTGCTGTTAAAGTGGTTGGGGTAATAAGCTATAACAAGGAGGTGATAGTACTGTGCGCTGAGCCATGGGACGCTGCTGTGAATAGGCACATTGTCTGCCTCCATGGGTGACATGAGACATCCGTTGCTATACCAGTCTTCGATTTCAGCTCGAAGTGTGCTGAGGATGATGCGCTTATCCGATGGTGCCAGCCCCACGGCGTCAACCTGTTTTCGAAGGTGGACGCTCTGCATGATGCGATCTTCCAACTGCCGAAGTTGAATTACATGTCGACTGGTCTGTAGGTTGCGAGCGTACACTGCGCGATCCGAACTCGCAAACTCATCCAAGGTTAGCCCGGGGAGCGGGACGTTTGCCTGCTCATCGGTCAGCGCTACGGGGAGGCCCTGCGAGCTGGCCATCATGCGGTCCAAGACAAAGATGCTCCAGAAAAGCCGATGCCGCAACTCCTTCTCGCCCGGTGCCATCTGCTCTGCTGGCGACGGTCGCGTAAGGCCAATGACCATGGCCTGCCGTGCTGCAATGCCCACGATGGAGTAGGCCGATATGGCACCCGGGTCAAAGAGCGAGTAGAGCCCCAGCAGCACGAGGACCTGAACCGACTCGATGCTCTCATGGCACAGGCACTCCTGTATTATATTTGGGTATGCTACGTCGAACCGTTCCCCCGTTCCGCGGGGAACTTGTCCAGCACGCTCCAGCGTCGTGCACCCAATGGCCATGACGAGATATAGCAGGGTTGCGGAAGGGTCTCTGCTGAGACGTGAGACATCTCCCAGTGACTCCAAGTCTCGCCGTATCTTGGCCTGGTCCACAAAGGGATACGCCCGGTTCACATGGCGAAAGTATGCGTCCACGAAGCGTGTTGCAGGAATATCGGGAGGGAGGGTTTGACGCTCTCCCGAGTCTTGATAGGAGAGGTTGCTACTGGCAGTCCTCACACTGCCCGGATCCTTGTCTTCGATGGTTTGCTTATCGAGAGCCATGGGTGGCTCCCTGCCAGCAATGAAGCTAAGGGATGTAGCGGCATCGCGGGCTTGATTCAGCTCAGAGGGAGGCGTTGCAGGGCCTGGCGGCCGCGATAACGGAGTGGAAGAGGGGGCGACGGCTGGGGCTGTGAGGGGCAGTCCGCGGAGGCCGGGGCCGAGAAGCGATGACAGGTCGGCTCCGGTCTCAACAGCGTCGATGCCGCTCAGCCGGCCGGGCGGAAGCAGGTTCTCGTCAACGTATTGGCTGAGCCACTGCAGACGGGCCTTCAGCTGGTGGGCCTGGGCTTCAGCGCTGGCCACGGGGTTGGAGTAGGAGCAGCGCTGGCCGGCATTGGCGCAGAGCGAGCAGGCGGGATACGTCCGACTGCACTTTTTCTTGAAGCTGCGACAGCGGTCGCAGGCCGGGGGTAGGGCGCCGCGGGACGTCTGCGGCAGGGCGTCTCGGTCTCGCAGCGTTTGTCTCTGTTTCTGCCTCTGGTTCAGATCAGGAGACGGCGCCTGAGGAGGCGAAGCGGAGCGGGCCCGACCGGCGTCCCGTGGAGACGGCGACACCCTCCGCAGCCGGAAGCGGTGGATCGATGCCTTCATATCAGATGCCATTTTGGGCTACGGATGGGGCTCTCAGCTTTTAACACGCGCAGGTGTTACCACCCTTGGGGCCCAATGTGCACCGGATGCCATACGGAACCGGAGAGGCTGGTGGAACATGCAGGAAAA